>CABFOW010001608.1:34823-74884 GCA_902141385.1 Timema californicum
GTTGCGGTTCCTAATAAGTTGGGAAAGGAGGGTGGGGGGTTTGTTTGCGTCTGCTCAGCGACTTGTCAATATGTTGATTCCTCAGAGCAGTCCATCATTTCACATCAACACTTGACGTGACGTGGCTTTAATAACATCGTACAATAATACACGCTTGTCACTTGTTCTAAAAACAATCACGTGGTTCTAGTTTTATTACTTTTCTGGAGAATAGACTGGCTAATGACTGACCTTGCTAAGAGTTGTATTGAATATAAAAGGTATGGCAATAGAAGCTGGGGAAAAACTCCTTTTAAAATGTTTTCCAGTTTATATATAGTGAGAAAATAGGTGTTTTATATTTCATTTGGGTATTTACACCTTGAATACAGATGAACCAGCATTGTATTTTCAAAATGACCCCGAAGTCAGATCAGGCTCCATGACATGAAACACAAAATTGTACCGACCATGAATTTTGATCACGTGTCAGGAGTAAGTTTATCAATTTAGGACTTAACAGAGTTTTTAACAATAATTTGTAAATGTTCTAGGTTGATTTTGATCGCTGTAAAAATATGTATAGGCCTGAATATATATTTTTTAATTTCAATTAATACTAACACAAGATCGTATGAAAATGTGTAGTACAAAATTAGCAGGTTGGCCTACTGGGGGATTTATGTTAACAAAAATTTAAAAAGTGGCCAACATTATTAAATATAGCTAAATTTATCTTAAAGCTATCAAAATATACTACATAAACCACCGGTGTGATAGCTGCAGAATATAAAATTGGCGTATGAATACATTAAAGTGGTTTTGTAACTTTTTAATAGTGGTCAAATTTATTCCTATTTCGAAATTACAATAAGCATGCCTTTCTCCTTGCCAAAGATGTATAGTACAATTTTCATAGGAAGGGCTTTTATCTTACAGCTAGAAGAGTTATACTATTTTCACGTATTCATACGTAGAGCCATGTGATCTGTATTAGTCACTTTTGAAAGAGTATATCAATTCTATAAAATTATACTAAAAATACAGTAGAACGTTATTAATTTTGGCAGCACAAAACTATGCATTTTTGAAAAGACCCTTCTTATAAAAATTGGACTATATCTATAAACAGTTGACAACTACAGTTGTGGGTGTATTTAGTTTAGGGATAATAAAGGCTATTTGAATACGATATTAAAATACAAACGTTTTATTCCCAAAAGAATAGTTTGTAAAAATGAGACATTGTTGAATTATCACTGGTGGTGGGTCTAGTGGTAAGGTGTCAAACTTTTGTGTTGGAGGTCTAGGGTTCAATCCTCGGTCCCGACACAGATTTATCTGATTACCAAACCCTTCCTTCACCTCTGACAAGACATCTTGTGAATGTAGGGGAATGCCGGGCCTCCACCGTGGTTCGGATCCCGGGTTAAGCGTAAGTGTGTATAACCCAAACGGGTAGTAAGACGCGGTAACAACAATAATAATAATAAATCATTGGTAATCAAAAGCATTTATTAATATTTTTTTTGTATGATTTTGAAGATTAAAAACTGCCATTCCTAGAAAGAATTCCACGACGTATCTATGTGTCAATTTGTAAACGGCGCCCTTAAATACAAATATATAATAAGAGCATCAAATGTATATCCTATTATGCTAGTGCTTAAAATCCTATCGACTGTTAGAAAGTAGGGAATCTGCTGTAAAACTGGCACCGCCAAAACTTGCGCAGATTTAGATAAGCACAAGGTCACCGTCCAAAAAAAAACGTTGAAGGTTGTTAAGGTCGTTTGGTAATTTGTTGTTCTGCATCACGAGATATATTGATTGATTAAATAAAAGGGGGGGGGGGAGAGAAATAGGATGTGAGTCACTATTTTAAATAAGATTAAAAGAGCTACATAATCAAAATCTCCCATAATCGATTGATTTGATTACTATTCAAATATCGAATGTACATTGTTGCAAGACTTTTTCTCAAATAAATCGTGCAGAGATTGTTTTGATTACTATTCAAATATCGAATGTACATTGTTGCAAGACTTTTTCTCAAATAAATCGTGCAGAGATTGATTTGATTACTATTCAAATATCGAATGTACATTGTTGCAAGACTTTTCTCAAGTAAATCACGCAGAGAAAATGTTTTATCTTTAATGATTAAAAAATTTAGTAAATCTTACCTCGTAGTAAATAAGCAAGCATCATGTCCCGAAAGGGCGGTAACCATATCATATTTGGAGAGGCTGTGACGTTCCCATTCTGTTGCGTAATATGATGATTGTGTTGAAGATTCAATAGGTTAACATTCAATTGTTGATCGGTCAACAGTTCACAAAGTCGGCACCTCATCTTAGGTCAGAATTATTTTAACGCACCATTTTAAGATGTTGACAGTACAAAATTTACCACAAAACACAAATAATCACAGATGGAATACGCGTCAACACATTTTAAATCTTACAACAATAAAACATACAGATAAATGTCAACTTTTTTTTTAAAGACGATACTAAAGAAAAACTGCGTCATATATATATTATAACGAAGGAAGGGGAGAATAAAATCTTATACCCAACCAAATAAACAATAAGCGAAAAATATATGTATAAAGGAAAAAGAAAGAAAAAAAAAGGAAAATATATTAGGGAGAAACAAGTAAATATACGACCTCACAAACCAAGAGGCAAAACTCAACTGAGAACTGATGGTGTTTTGTTGACTTGGTGAAAGAAACGGGACATCGTTCTAGTCGAGGTGAGAGAGAGAAAGAGAGGGATAGCGAGGTCGCACGAGATAGCACGAAGCTTCCCGAGAGAGAGAGCGAAGAGCATCGAGGATTAGACGAGCTTGAGCGAGAAAGCTAGTATGAAGGGTGAGGGTAAAGGGGAGGAGAGAAATGGCACGAGATCCAACCAGAAAGAGAGAGAACGGGTGTGAGACAAGGCGAGAAAGAGAATTAAACAGCTCGACGAGGCCACTTGCGCACTTGATTCAACACGAAACAGCCGATACTATAGTGGAGGACACTTCTAAATGACACAACGCAAATTCACACGTACATTTTTTTTTTAGCGCGTCTTAGTAACCGTTCGGGTTATATTCTTTTACATTAATTATGCTGATGATTTTTTGGGTTTCGGTAGGTTACATTTAAATGAAGTGTACTCACATTTGCGTGGTGGGATAATGTAAAACCATTTTGAAAAACCCTCAATACACCCGACCAAGATTCGAACCTCGATCTACCCTTCATCGGCTCGGAAGTCTAGTCCACTGCGAGAGTAGCGCCTTAAACCACGCGGCCACCAAGGCACGAGAAACCCACGTAGATTTTTTTATATATAGTAGGCCCTAACTAAGACTTTTATTGACCGTTCGCGCCATTCATAATTTGTATCAACTGATATGAGAACACAGAATGAATGTTGGTGCTAAGAAAATGCACCAGCATCCGCCTGGATGGGATTTTAAAGAACCAATTAAATAATCGTATCCAGTGCAACACAGCGAAACTTGTCATACGAATGGAGATATCCGACAACTGATTTTGTTTAAAGAACAAATCTAGAAAAAGCAAACACATTTCTTTGCGGCCAACAGTGATAACAATTTGGTTTATTATCTGTCTTATTTTTTAGGTATGTATTGAAAATATCTATCTAAAGTGACAGCTGAAGATGATATGATAATGTATGAATATAACAACATTGTTTTAGTAACGTTATTAACTATCATATTCTGAAAATTGAAAAATGACACCTGGACACGGGAATCGAACCCGGGACGCCAATGCTCTTACCACTGAGCTATCCAGGATTCGTCCCGTGCCCATGGTCATTCTTCACTCATAGACGGGACGAATCCTGGATAGCTCAGTGGTAAGAGCATTGGCGTACTAAGCCGAAGGTCCCGAGTTCAATTCCCGTGTCCTGGTGTCATTTTTAAATTTTCAGAATATTTATTTATAGTGTCTATTCATTTTGTACATTGTCATTGTATAGTCTAGTCACTAGTTTTTCTCTGAATTATAAAGGTTTTGTTTATTTATAAGTGTAATTCAACTCACAACTAAACTTCTTTATTAATTTTTTTCATGTTATTCCATATAATTAGAGTTTTAAAAAATCTGGGCTAGTCTCAGTTCCATCCAACTAAAGTTATTGAGTCTTTTCTTTACTTTAAGTAACTTTTGTAACTGTCAATATAATTACCTTCCTATGATGTTCCTAAACGGTCTCCCCCTGCAAGATGGGGCTTAGAATAGTCCCACAGTATTCCCGTCTTGTAAGTCAAGGGACTCTCCAAGCGACGGTGGAGCCAACCAACAGCCAAGGCCTTGTATGATTCCAATTTGATGGATAGTGTACGGTTCAACTGTGTACTGCTTTCCGGTGTTTCTTTAATGAAAACTAGGGATAATTAATTTAAGGTCTTTTTTATAACACAACCTAGCTTAGGATTTAAAAATAAACTCTAATAGTTATATTTAGCACCTCGTCTTGCTACTTATTTGGGTTATACACTCATTATTTGTTATAGGCTAACTTGAGTAAATATTTTCCCCACCTAAGCTTTGATAATATGGTTTTGATTTAGAAATAATTATTTAGCTCGTTAAGGAAAGCAAGGTTGTCACACACCTGAAAAACTCATAAAACACTAAGCATTTTTTATGTCTGTGATAAAAGAGGAAAACAATAGGAGTTTTACAAACACAATACCTAAATATTTATGAATTTGGAAAATTTAGTCTTTCCTTTGCATGAAACAAATAGTGAAATGAAAAACTAGCCAAGTTGATTTGTAAACATGTCTTAACTCCACTGCGCTTTTTAACTTTTTTCTTCTGCCCAGGAAAACAAGGTTGCATAACAATTCTATACATTTCCTCATCAAGGTAAAAGCATCCTGATTCAAACACAAGACTCCAAAATTTTGTTAAAAATTAAATTTTATTCCTTTATACTAGTGTTTAAATTTTATAAAAAAATGGAAATTTTTTCTTAAAAACCTGGGAAATAAAGGGAATTTTGTATCACTTTTCACTTTTTGAGGTACATTTTGCTAAAAATAAGAAGGCGAAAGAGGGAAACTAACAAAGCAATATGTTTGTTCCTTTTATTTGTTTCCATTTATCTTTTCTGTACTGTTTTCTTGTATAGCAAAATCATGATAAAGAATTATGTATTTAGTAAAAGTATTATGTGTAAAAAGTTTGGTAAAAATCTTATTGAAACTGGAAATTTCCCAAATATTTGTTCTAATGAGAATTGGTGGTCTAGGGGTAAGGTGTCAGACTTCTATGCTGGCGGTCGGGGTTCAATCCTCGGTCCCGGCAAAGATTTATCTGATTACCAAACCCTTCCTTCACCTCTGACAAGACATCTTGTGAATGTGAGGAATGCCAGGCCTCCACCGTGGTTCGGATTCCACGTTAAACTGTAGGTCCTTCATTTCATCTCACAATCGCCCTACCATTACACATTAGCATAAGTGCGTATAACCTGAACGGGTAGTAAGACGCGATGCTAATAATAATAATAATCTTTTCTAACTATTCTTAGTTAAATTTTAAGGGTGCCTCCTACCGGATTGCTGGTATATACTTTATAAACCCTGAATATTTAAAAAGTTGTTTTATTTCGAAATCTGTTTCACACCAAAATATAGGCAAAATATATCAACATACCCCTTTAGGATTTTAAACCTGACATTTTAAGCTTTATGATAAAAAAAAGTATGATGGAAAGCTGAAATTAGTTAATTTTCAGCAACATTTCTAGCCAAATGCCGCAGCTCTGGGATCAAATTAAATCATTAGAAATATAGATATATCTGTCCTCAAAAATAAAGTAATTTTTAATTTATTAACAGAATATTTTATGATAGTCAAATGTTTAGTGATTTTGATGCTTAAGAACTGACATTCCCATGATACACTTTGCAGTGTGAGGGTATTTCCCTTAAAGTAGGCGGCACCCTTATTATGTACTTTCTGAACCAACAGATTATATCCATCCATACATGACCAGTTACCTTAACTACTTAAACAACATCCAGTCTCCTGGCCATTAATTCAAACCCATGAAAGGGGATGGGCTAGTTTCACTAATATCTTTGGTCATGCTGAGAATCATACCCTAGACCCTTAGCTCATTATATAGATGGCCAGTGACTGAGCTATTTGTCAGACCAGAGCTTAAATGAGTTAGTGCTATTTGGGTAGAGAATAAAATATCTGTACAAAATATGATAACTATGAACACTTGAAAACCTTCTTCCTTGCTTAGTTGGTAGGAAATCATCAATTTATGGCGTAGACAAAAAAATGTAAGTGTTGACTTGGCTTTTATGAACACCTGCATCAATCGTAAACCTGCCCATAATCTGCTGCTGCTTGGCATAGAAGCTTTGTCACCCCTTTAATTTCTTTCTATTCTGAGAATTCCTAAGAGACATTTCCCCTCGCCCCCACCCCATCACCTAGCTTTATAATGTATTTCCTTTAGCCTTACTCACCCACTTAACCTACACTGCCACAACTGTAAAGCCAGTTAGAAACAAACCCTCAAATCTAATATCACAAACAAATAAATTGTGTTTAATATTAAGTGTATTGTAGTTTATACAAGCATATTAATTAGTAAAGATAATATTTGTAGTTTAACAGGCATATTAATACAGATAATATTAATCTATTTAATTACAATCTAATGTTTTTCTCACTCTTAAATTACTTTTGTTTTTTGAATCTATCTTTTTATCAAGTTATCGAACTAAAAAAATGAGGTAAATTTAACTCATCACTGATTTAGCAAATTGGTTATAACGAGGAAGTTTAGTTGATCTCCTGGTGATTTTTATAACCAATTTTGACTATATTTATTGGGGATGGGCCCTCAAATCTTTCGAATTACTCAACTCCTTAAGGATATTTGAGATTAAATGATTTGAGAAAATTTCGAATTCGAGACGCAAATCCTTAGTAAATATATTTTTAAATTGCAATTTGCTTTAGCGCTCTAATACTGCTTATTGGTAGTTCAGAACCAATTATAATTATAGGATGAATTTAACAACCAGATCCCAGATCAGTTATTTAACATTTTGTTACTATTTATATTTTCTATTTGTACTATTAGATTTATATTTCCTCTTATGTTAATAATTTTTTCCAAGATTCAGATTCGAGATTCAAAGGAAAATTGGAGATTTGGATTCGTAAAATAGTAGATTCAACCCAACTCAAGTATTTAAAATAATATCCTAAGCTAGGTCTACACAAAAGTCAAATCTAGTTTGAATTATAGTAAAATGTTGCTGTTTAAATTGTTAGCCAACTTTGAAGATATTTTTTGTTTATTCCATAATATTTTAGTTTAGTATGTGCTATGTGGCTAGTTTTTATAATCTAAGAACTAAAATACATACCTGCCATAATTAAATGCAGGGAGTTGAACCAGAACTAGAACCAATAACCAAAATTATCAGTTATTTTCAAGGAACGATAACCCACAAAGAATTGCTTAAGAACCAGGTATATATTAATTTTAATTCAACGCCTTAGCTCAGTCGGTAGGGTGTCTGTCTACTGAGTTAAGGGTGCTGGGTTTGATTCTTGGCATGGCTGAAAAATTCATCATTGGTGAAATGTGGGTCACCCTTTCACAGTGATGAATTAATGACTGAAGACTGGAAGTTGTGCCTGTCTTAGCATTAAGTTAGATTATAAAACGACAAGCCAAGCAAGCCGGTAGTGGAAAATATATGGCTTGAATAAGAAACTTAGCCAGAGAATAGGTTGGAAACAGTAATGGTTGTAATATATTTATAGGTTCATATAATAGTTCTTAAAGGTTCTCAATTTATATATATAGTTTATATAATTTACATTTTATAACACTCTTTCCTTAATTTAATTTAATTTTGAAATACCCTATTTTTCCTTTTCTCAAGATTTTTTTTTTCAAGCTAAGCTGTCTTTATTTTCTAAGTAGATTATAAAAGTGGAAATGTGAACTTAACAGTAAGAATTAATTAAGAATAATTTTTGTTGCATTGAGTAGAGTTTTCTCATTTTACTCTTTAGGTTAAAAGCTTAGAATGATATATTTAGTTTTGAGTGACAGCAAACATGTCTAAGAGGGAGGAATACTGAGAAATGAAAACTACCCCACTTGTAAAACCAATATAATACGAAGAAATAATTTTAAAATTAAATATGTCAGGCACTCTGACATAAAGATTCACATTAGGACATTTACCAAGGTAAATTATATAAAAGTATATATTGTAACCCTGCAAACTAATTTACTTATTTTGGTTTGTTTACAAATTAAGGACTTAAAAAAACCCCTTGCAAATCAAATCAAATCAAAATTGAGAATATTGCCATGACATTATTTTAATAGCTTATTAGTCAAACCTAAAATAAGGTATTTGTTTATAAACATAATTGACATATTCCATAATTTAAAAACAAAAACAAAATTAACTAAAATTATACACACACATCTCCTTATTTTCCTTAAGATGGTAATTAGCTGGTTTGGTTACATCATATTAGAATTAGATAACTCAATTTGATTAAATTTTTTAAATTGAAAATACGGATAGAAAATAGTGTTTTAGGCATTAATTTGAAAATGAAATTAAAATATTCTGAAAGATTATATTATTTTCTTTACTTTTGAGTTGTGGTTGACAAAAATATATAAAACAATCTCCTTTTCAAATCATTAATAAATTGTGCAATTATTTAGATTGTGAATTTTGATATTTCTTTATATTTTTTTTATATAAAAACTTTTATCAAGTTGTAGATTATTTTTATATAGCTTTACATTTATGAGTTTTATAATGGTATTACAACTATTAAATAAAAATGTAAAAGAACTATAATCAGAACCATAACTTAATTAAGAACCAAAAAGAACCTGAACTTTTATACATATATTATAGATATTAGGGATGAGACCTCGAATCCTTAAGGATAGTCAAGGATTTGAGAAAATTTTGGATCCAAGTATCACATAATAAAAAAAAAACTTTAAATATATATTTTTCAATTGAAATTGGTTTTAAGCTTTAATATTACTTATTGGTGGTTCAAAGTCAATTTTAATTACAGGATGAACTTAAAAAAAAAGCACTCACTTCAGTGGCTGCATGATCTAACACAATACTCTGGCGTTGGGCTAAACTTTCGATTACAGGCAGATTGAGGTTCGAATTTCAATCAGGTGTACTGAGGGTAGTTTTTCCAAAATAGTTTTCTGCTTTCCCTCCATGCAAATGTGGTTACATTTAATCTAAATATAACCTTCCCAATCTCTAAAATCATTAGCATAATTAGTACATAAGTGTATAACCTGAATGGGTAGTAAGAAAAAAATTAGGCCCCAGACCAGTAATTTATCACTTAGCTGAATGTATGAATGCTATAGTGAATTACCCGCCTTGGTGGCGTAGTTGGCTAACATGCTTGTCGTGTTGAGCGGGGAGATCGAGGTTTGAATCTCGGTCGGGTGAACTGGGGGTGGTTTTTCCTAAATGGTTTTCCACTCTCCCTCCACGCAAATGCGGGTTCACTTCCTCTAATTCAACATTCCCAATTCCTAATCCATTAAAGTAATTAGTACTTAAAGCGTATAACCCGAACGGGTAGTAAGACGCGGTGCTAAATATTATTATTACTATAATGAATTACATATAAAAAGAGTGTTAACCTTTAGTTACTATTTGTATTTTATATTATCCAGTAATCTTTACATTTCCATTTTTGTTCATACTTTTTTTGCATGATTCAGATTAAGATTTGAGATTCACAGGTAAATTGGAGATTCAAATACGTAAAATAATGGATTACATATTTGCTTATATAGACCCGCACACAGAGTGGTTTACTGTTAATTGGGACAGTTTGGGACTAGAGCACTTAGCTCCAATCAAACAAAATTTTAACCAATGAGCTAAAAAACACATTATAAAATAGCAAAAAATATATGAATAAAAAGTGGCATTTAAAGAAAGCAAAATGTATTTAATTTATATCTGTACAAACATTTATTTTAAAAATAACTATAAATAAAAGCGAACAAACACATAATGTACACATGTAGAATGAAGATACTGTCAATATGATGATTATGTCAAGCAAAGGTCACACATTAATAAGGGTTCTAGCTTTGAAAAAATTATCAAATGTAATTTTACATGGAACCAGTTTCGTAATAAATACAGGATGACACCTACCTATACCATAATAGAATGGGGCAGTTTTGAGCGGCATGTTATCTACACACAGTTTATTGTCCAATCATAACCTCCACTGCCCAAATTAAGCGCCAAGTTAGCCCAAATAAGTGAAAAAATTCAGGCTAAATACTTATTTTGTTTGTTCTTCAAATTTTGTCTCAAAAAAGGGCTGACCTGATTACTGGTTCCCCAATTGACCGGAAACTATTGTATGTATATTTCAGTTCGACTCCCAGTTTAAAGTCCTTCTTAGCACTTTTAGGGTTGAATTTAACCCTCCTGCATACTTTTACCCAATTCAAAATGCTGCCCCTTGTATGTTTACCTATTTCCAATATGAATAGTTTACTCACTTTTGCTATCTAAATTTAAAAGTATTAAAATAAATAACTTTCAGTTGAAAGTATTTAAACTGTTCATTGTCGAGGTAAATCCATATTATGCAGTAGCTGTCATGAGCACTTTCTCCCAGTGCTCCAGTTATAAAATACACCTGGCCTCATTTCTAGTTTTTAAATCCCACAAATTTGCCTGCAACCTTTGAGAAACTTATACAGCCCCAATCTTGTTATAGTGGAAGTAATGCTTGTGCTTTACACAGCGCCAAACCTAATTGCCTTGTAGAAGCTACTGTACTAATTCTCACCTTTGTGCTTTGAAGTGCTGCTCAGCTCTCTTTTTACCTAACATCAACTGTTTCCAGCCTGTGGCCAGGTCAGGTATGTAAAATTCCTCCATCTTCCTCTTTGCTTACACCATTCTTCCTCATTTATTTGCTTCCATTAGTCTTTCACTCACATGCTGCTATCTACGCCCATCACTTTTTCGGTCTACCTATGCAGTCTTTTTCCTACATACTTCATCCCCATCATTCTCTTTAGTACTCTTTCCTTTTCCATTCTCATTACATGGCTATACCATCTCAGTCTTGCTTCCTTTCTTCACTATCTCATGTCTTCCTATACCCCCACTCTTTCCCTGACAACTTCCTTCCTAATCTGTTTCTCTTCATGACAGCTAGCATGCTTCACACAAACTTCATTACTATGGCCTCCATTTTCCTAATCTTTATAATATCTAATGTCCATTTTTCTGCTGCATATGCGACTATGGCCTCATAGTACACTTTATACAGCACTACTTTACACTTTGAGGAGAACAATTAACTTTCCCATAATAGATCTTTTACACACCTAAAGAACAACTCCTGCTGCCCTCTTATTAGATCCTCTCTACTCCCATCCTTGGCCTCAATTATGTTCCCCAGGTATTTTACACTGTACCTTTCTCAGCTCCAGTTTACCAAAAAAATTACCAAAAACTTAAAACTAATTCTCTATAATTCTTAGCAAACCAATAATTAAAACTAGAAATTGATCACTCGAACCATCTAACTTTTTCCAAGATTCAAGGTTTGAATTTTTCCCCATGTAAAGAAAGAATTTGACCATGGCTAAACCAGTACAAGACATTTTAATTTGAATGTGCTTATTTTATTAACATTCCATTAAATCTGGATAAAATTTCCCATGGAATTAAAGATAGCAATATTTAGCCATTGTTGTATAGAAAAAAAGTGGGGCCAGTAGCGTCTTGTGACCAAAATTCTTAGGCAAGCTTAGAAGGGGTGCCCCTAAGTTTAAAAGGGGAGGTCATGGAATCTTTTTAAAATTTCCTATGCTTCAAGAAGCTATTGGGAGGTGTTTTTTTTAATGATAGTTGTGGCTCTGGGCATCCTTCTGTCGTGATTTACTTTATTGTGTTATTACTTATTATACTTATTTTTTTACAAAAAGTTGTGCAATAAATTTTACAATATCTTGGTTACATTGATTGCATACAAATTTTAGCCAGTGACTGTTCACATGGCATTTGTGATCGCATACAACATTTGAAAAAAAATATGGCGTTTTTGCCCTTTTTACGGAAAAATAATGATCAAACAATTTGAAAAATATTGGTATTTAATATAAATAATTTTTTAATCATTCCTAAATATTACAAAAGTAAAAAGAATATTTTTTTCAATCTTTTAATATTCTTTTAAAACAGTTGACAACCTTTATATTTGGGATCTAACCTCCTTCAATTATAATTATTTGTTGGTTTTCAACCATTTAGCTGTTTTACTTACAATCACTATATATTTTTTAAGTAACTGTTTAGCAGATGAAATTTTCGTGCTTACAACTCAAAAGTTGTACAAGAAAAGTGGCTGGTATGGGATGCGTTCTATATCCTGAAATTATATACAATAAGTTGTGCAAAGCAGATCTTGTATAAGTTTTGGTGTTCACACGACACCATCTTCAGGCTGCAACTTCTTGTACAAGAAGTTGTGTCGTGTGTACCGGGCTTAAAGATGTTTAGGCACAGGGTCAGTAACTCGACAATTTTAATTTATTCTTTCATGCCATACCATCCCTATATGTTTTGAAAGGGAGGGGTAGCGACTTCGGTTCTAGTCGTCACCTTTCGGATAAGAGAAGTCATAGCTTGGCTGCTTGCATTTTTACCTGACGTTCGCAGCTCTTCCCCTTCTTACCCCTCAAAAATCTATGACGTCACAAGTAAGAACTACACTAGCTCTAGCAATGGGATGAAAGTCGGACAAATACAGACTTTCAACCGCCATTAGATGGACTAGTAGTGCATGTCTTGTATGCATGCTACAATCACTGCGATGCATGTTTTTATTTTCAAACCCACTAATGCTTGAATTACATTTAAATGATTACCAGAAGAGTATTTTTGCAAACATTAAATAAAATAATTACATATCTTCAATCAAAGGCAAGCATTGCTTGGCTTGCTTGCCCTGACGCGTTGCCACTGGATCAATTGATCCCTAAAAATGTATTTAATAAATATTCATTTCACTAACTCATTTACTTCAAAACTATACAAAGCATCACTTATCAATATATTTATTTCATTGGATAATTGTATTTGCTTTAGTTTTTTTTTTTTTTCCAGAAAANCCAGAAAACTTGGAAGTTCATAGAAGTCCGACCTTTGTGAATCATCCTCAAATTGGACGTTATTTTGAAAGGTTTTGTTCAACACATTTCCTCCCAAATCTTGAGAAAAAGAAAGAATATCCTGATGATGCCAATATTGTTCTTCGCTATTTGGCTCCTGTAGAACCATGAAGATTTGTCTATTAAGATACTCTGTGAATATTTAAATAAACTTTATAACTTATACATTAGTGCTTATTATATAACCGTCAATGCTAATTATTTGTACACTATGAAGCTTTGTAAATATTCAAATAAATTGTATCATTTCTAGAAGTGTGTGCTAGTTGTACTCAATGAAGTTCTGTGAGTATTAAAATAAACTGTACATATATATCATTTCTAGAAGTGCTTGTTATTTGTACTCACTAAGTTCTGTGGATATTAAAATAAACTGTACATATCATTTTTGTATATTATTATTTCTTCACTATTTGCTGATGACCCTACTAGTCTTCTGAAAACCTTAAATATATAAACTAGGGATGGGTCCTCAAAGCTTTTGAATCCTTAAGGATATTTGAGGATTCGAGAAAATTTTGTATTTAAGATTCAAATTCTTAATTTTTTTTTATAAATTGTTCAAGTAAAATGTGTTTTAAAGCTATAATACTGCTTATTGTGGGTTCAGAACCATTTATAAAATAGGATAAACTTTACAACCAGCAGGGCTATTATGACCACGATGCAAAACGAATTTGCGACCGTTAGCAGAGAGACGCTAGATTTTGCGTCATAAGTTATTATGGCAGACCACTTTGCGTAAGCAAAGTCCTTGAAGGTGCAGATATATTCCTAGTAGAGTGACACTAAGTTGTGCATACATTTTACTTGTCCTTTGGTTTGCATTATGAGGTTATGTATGCTAAGTTTTGTAGTTTATCAGGTGTTTTATGTTACCTGATTTAAACTTGTCATCTCATTAACCATATATGAAAATCTCAAAAAGTTATGTGTGTTTCACATAATATAACTTTAAATAGGCCTATATTATAATGTGGACCAAGAGATGGGATAGTACGCTTACACTGACAGTTATAAGAATATTTTATTTGAAACATAACACTATCAAAATTCATTATTATTCACCATCAACACACAGATAATTGTGACATTCCAATATTAAGATTAATTGTTTGTAGGTTTTATAGTATAGGTGGAGGTTAGTTAAGCTTCAACATATTTGGGATGTTAGTAGTTTGTTGACCCACCTCATGGGGCAACATTGACCAAGGCATTAGACCAATGGTAGGAAGATTTGAATCTTAGCTGGGTGTAATGAGTGGTTATGTTTTTCTAAAGTTTTTCCCATTCTCCCTCCACACAAATCCAAGTACTTTTATTCTGTAACTCAACATTTATCATCCATACTCTAGTAGTGTAAAACACGTGGACAAACCAGTTGACAAGACAATAAAAAGTTAGGCCTAATCTGTTTAAGATGCCTCAACAAAACTTTAGTAATGTGAGTTGTGTAGGCCTATGAAATATTGCAGCCAAGACTGGAAATAACCAAAATAGGCCCTAGCTTAATTAATTTTTACATGTGGTTTGGTTTAGGCCTAGGTATTTTAATCATAAAAGGTTAGCAAAATATATCTGAAACCAATAATTAGTAGTTAGACCTAGTTATCCTAAAGTGAATAAATTGCGAACAACTCATTATAAAGAAATATAATATCCTTATATTCTTGATAACTTAACGAAAGTTTCAAGAATTTCCTTTAAATAAAAGGTGCATTTTATTATTTCTAACCATCCAAACCACCTTCTCATTCACTTTATTGTTAACTTAGTAGGCCGACTGGGTGTAAATGCTAATTATTGTTTTGACATTAAGTTGTCGAAAATATAGTGTAAACACTATATTTGGGAGTTTTTGAATGCTTTCATCAACTTTAAATATATGAAGAATAAACCATTGGGTCGTTAAGCATACATATTACCAAAAAACATTGTTTCTTTATTGGCCAACTTCTCATAATAATTCATTTCCCTGTGTAACATTACTATCTGAAAGCACATTTCAAACCATAAGCAAACAAAATGATGGAAGAGATTTATTAAATAAACCTAGGTTAAATCTTTCTTACAAATAATGTGACTTGTAATCAGCTGTTTGGGAAAATAAAAATAATTGAATAATATTCATTTATGAATACCAGCATTCTTGAAATAAATTTACCTAATTTATAGCCTCTAACTTCTTAAAAGGTAATATTCTTTGGAAAAGGGTTGACAACTGTTGACGAAAACTGATTTTATTCAGTGTGTTAACGCTAGAAGCAAAGTTGAAGCTAAAACTAGCAGACTATACAATGTGTGGTGGTCATAATAGCCCTGCTGGCCTCGAACCAGTTATATGTTATAATAAATGGATTATAAGAAAAAAAAGTATGTTAACATTTAGTTACTATTTGTATTTTCTATTATACTATTTTATTTATACTTCCTCTCATGTTTATAATTTTTTTCCAAGATTCATAATTGGATATAAATTGGAAATTTAGATTTGTATATTAGTGGACTTGACCCGTAACTCTAATAACAATAACTTCCAAGGCATTAACAACCAGTCCCATAATATTCTAAAACAAATAATATATTATATGTCAGTTCAATTAATATTTCAGATGGTAACTAAAATGGAGGTACTATTTTGATTAATTTACTAGAAAATAAACTAATAGGTAGAGTAAACAAAGTATTTAGGAACAGAATAACTGTTGACTTTTATTACATGACTTACCAAAACTGTGTTCCTCTTAATTATCATGTTATCTTAAAACAAAGTTATAATACATAAATAACTTATGTAAAAATATTGATTTATTTTTAATAAATAGATTCAAAATATGCAGAGATAATTTACTATAATGATTAGTGAGCCAAAGTTCATTCCCTTGGAAATATTGCTGCTATTATAGAATTTTGGTAGGCAAAACAGTTTCAAACATTTATCAAATTGATTTCAATAGTCTTGTCAAGTTATGGGATCTGCATCTGTTGGCTAACAACGTAAATGACCATATAATAAGGTGTGAGAATAATCAAATAAATAATTGATTAGCTACTTTCTCAAAAGATTACTTGACAACCTTCTAACCTAGTTCAGCACACTTTATGTTCAAACTTTTCATACACAATAAGAATTTTGAGTACAAAATAATTTAATGGGGATTTTCATCATTATTATTATGACTGTAATTAATTACATATTATCTGTTATTGTATTACTTTTCACAGAGAAAACACAATAGCTGAAATGTTTTGAAAAACATATTTATATGGTATTTCTGAAAAATTATTTCTATATGAATAATAAATTAAATCTGTAGGGGTCATTCATAAACAATGAAACACTGTTGAGAGAAATGGAGGATTGAGTTCTAATTTATATATGGTGTTACATAGGGGTAAAGTGGGTATATCAGTTTTAAGTAGCATACATCTTATTTTTGCAGTTTATAGATGACAAAAATATTGTTTATAAATAAAAATAATTGTTATAACTAGAGATGGGTTGAATTCAAATCTCGAATCCGAATCTACATTTTATTTTCGAATCTCGAATCCGAATCCTAGTAAATCGTTATAAATTTTAATGATTTACAAATAAACCTACATTACACAATATAGGCCTAAGCTGTGAATTAAGATTTATTTAAATCATGCTTTTAATTTTAATGAATCCCAACCACCCCTCGCAAAATACAGGTTAAAATCCAGCCAAATTAATCAATCTAGACTCATATTAATGTTTAAAAATCAAATCAATCAAAATTTGAGTGTCTTTTAGTTATTTTTAAAAGTGTTGATAGATTAAGTTAAGTTTCTAAAAAACATGTGAAATAAACAAATTAGGCCTAGTAATCCTTTGATCAACTTTAATCACCATTAGAGGGTATTTTATTGTATTAAGATAGCAAAAATAAAAATACAAACGAATATTTTTAATAAAGACTAAAACAACATGCTTAAAAATTAAACATACATTGGAAATAGTGAACTACCTAAGTATGTTTTATTATTTTCTTATATATCCCTTATCTATTTTCACGTAGAAAACCAAAATATTCGATTCTTGCGATATATCGATTTCTGATGATACATTCTATTTAAAACACGAACATATTTTCTACAACAATTTGTTCATTCCCATTTTATAATGCAGGACTACGTATGAATATTTCTACAATTACTTCAATAACATATTTAAAAAATAATAAACTCTAGGTTAAAATCAATTTAAAAACAAATAATGGATTAGCAAGTCTTATATTTGATTCTTAAAACTTAAGAGAGTGCTTACTAAGTGATCAGATTACCTGAATCGATTTTAAACACACAATTGATATACGATACGTAGGCCGGTAGAGATAAACAAACAATTTTAACGCTGTCTGACTGTTGACAGTATTTATTTTTCATGAAACCCAACAAAATGTCTAACTTAAGGATCGTATGCAATAAATTGGGGTTCTTTGCATAGTTGTAGATAATTAAAAACAGTTGGGTAGTAAGAATTAACAGTATCTTTATTTTAATCATCACACGGGTGAGTAAACATAATATACGTCATGGCGGCTCCCTTTATATCCTGTGTAATGGCAGCTGACTTTGTATTATGCGTAATGTGTTCTTATTTCTGTTAAAATAAAAGCCGTAATTTGTTTTATTTATTTCGAGTTTATTTGTAATTCTAAAATATTTACAAGATTGTTCATGAGGTGAAAGTTTTAGAAGTGAGCATGCGCTGAAACAGTCAAGTCCAAGTTTCCCATACAGTTTGGTGGGTAGGGTACTAGCTAGGCACGTAAGATTTTACACACCTAATGATTTTTTTTAAAGATTATTTTATTCATGTTTATCTCTTTTTTCCAACAAAATAAATATTACAGATCAAGCTGTGCTTTTAAAGTAGGCCTAATTAAGTAATTTTTGAATACAAAATAATATGCTTTGTTTATGAGGTAAAAGATTCGATCATCGAATCCTGTAAAACACCGAATCCTCGAATCTCGAATACTTGTCAGGACTCGGTAGATTCGAGTGGCCAATCTCTAGTTATAACATTCTTTGAACTCATTATATTCAAGATTTAAAATACATTCAGAGTAGTACTAAAACTTTGTTGACCTTTTTTAGTGTAACAAAAGTTTCCCTATGAAGTAATGAAGTACACTCTTTACGTGAAAAAATATGTGTGACAGGTATGGAGGTGCTTGTGTGTCACATTCTTCACATGTGTTATTGTTTTACCAGCCCTGATAAATAATATAAACATTTTCACTGTAGTGTGAGATTTTATTACTCACATGTCAGCAAGCTTTGACACTCTTCAGATGCTCAATGTAGTAATACATTTTAGATCAGGTTTTGGATACTTAAGAAATTATTAAAGATTTTAAAATACCCCATTCACATATTTGTTAACCTACATGAGGAGTTGTTGTCAAGTGATCAACTTTTTCCAGCTAGTAGCTCCCACCATTCTTCCTCCTTTACTTGCTTTCATTACTCTCATTCCACTTCCACACTTCCTGTTATCTGCTCCTCCAATCGTGTACTTGACACCTCTTGTGGTATTTTCCCTATATACTTCATTTTCTTTCATTCTCTCCTATTTCATTATTATTACATGGCCATGCCAACTCATTCTTATGCACTATGTGCACCCCCATTCCTTACACTTTAAGCATACTTTTCTTCAACAACCAGGCTGCCCCTATTTTTAAGATCTACTCTTCTCCCACCCTCCACCTCAATCATACTGTCCAGATAATTGACATACTGTTCCTTTCACAGTTCTAATCTGTCCAACTTTCCAGCTTTACTAGGTGTTATTCTCTTCCTTGAAATTACCATCACTGAACTCTTCGACATGCTAAATTTCATTCCACACTTTTTCACTTCCCCAATCCATTCCTGTACTCTCGCATTATTCTCCTCGTATACCTTCAAGTAATCAGCAAACATCATGACCTTCATTTTTTCATCCCCGAGTTTCCTTAGCATTCTAATTCATATGAAAGAGTAGTGGTGAAAACCATTCCCCTGCTTAACTTAATTTTTTATTTGGACCCACTCCATATACCCCCTCTACGTCTTAACCCATTTTATCCTCGTATACATACTCTTTACTCCCATTACAACTCCTCTTTCCATTCTAGACTCCTCCATTTTCCAGACATTTTTAGCCACACTATCATGTTTTTTTCTAAATCCATGTTGTTACTACTCTCTCCACCATCCTTCTATTTTCTTTTCCAGTATCTTCTCATATATTTTTGATAGTGGCACATTGTAATGATCCTAATTTTTTAAATATATTTTTCTATTTATCTACTAAGCCTTTTTGTTTTATTTAATATAAATGCTTTATATCTTTTTATTTGACAACTATACCACACTAGCGCTGTGTTTATTTCATGGTACTATCATTTTTCTGCTGTCAATTTTAAAATTTTCCATAGCGATGTCATCCTCCTTTGTTCAGGACGGGGAAGTTCTGACAAAGAAGAACATCACTCTGTGCTGAAGCATAACTTGTGAGGATGTGGTTTGGAAAAATTTCAATATACCTAAGTAATCTTAATATAAAAATAGCGTTATATTTTATTTATAGGATAGTTAAATATTTTCAGAACTAAATAGGAATAAATAAAGGTGTTTTAGTGAAACCATAATTTATATTCAACAACCTGTAGAATCTGCATTTCAGTAAAGCATGGGAGCATGGCATCTTGGAATGTTGCCATAGTTAATCAGTTTTAATAAATTAAATAATTGGAGCAGTTAATCCCTTTTAATAAATTCAATAATTGGAGCAGTTAATCCCTTTTAATAAATTCAATAATTGATACTAAAATCGCTGGGCGATAACAACAAAGGAAATTACTACAGTAGTTCAGTAGTTGTAGCCCATCGTGGGGCACAACCTGAGCCTATTGCAAGATTATAATGATTGGAACCCACTATGGTACATGTAATCACACACTGTAATAACATCAGCGTTATTAGCTTTATAATTTGTACATTTCTTCCTGTTTTCTTACTTAAAAGTTATTATTAAACTTCCCTTCTTCCAGTCTCCTGGTATCTTGTTCTCCTGCCATACCACTTTCAGCACCCTGTATTACCATTGTATTGCTGCTTCTCCGTCAGATTTTTATCATTTCCATAGTTAGTTCACCCACACTTGGTGCTTTTCTCTGTTTAATCAATTTAATGCATCCTCCATTTCTTTCCCTGTGGAATCCTCTTCTTTTGCTAATTTCATAGTCCACTGATTCAATCTCCAACTACTACTCTTCAGGGTTAAACCTCTTTCCATAAATAATTCCTTCTCTTTATCTTGTATTTATCATTCTTCCTTCTTCGTCCATCATTATAATTACTTGTCATTTTTCTCTCCTCCTGTTTCTTACCTGGCTGTATAACACCTTCTTACTTTCTTCCACATCTCTGTTTATTTTTTGCATCCAAGGTTTCCTGGCTTCCTATACCACACATTTCGCTCTTCTCCTCCTGTTTTATAATTCCTATTCTTAAAGCTCCCTTATAGTTGGTTTGTTCTTTTCTTCTACTGCTTCCTTCATTCTGTCATCCTAACAATCCCTTTTGTATACTTTTGGTAATAAATAAAATGATAGAATATTAGGAAAATGGTAGAGCACAAATAAAAGTTAAAACACTGGAAGATGCCATAATAGCATTGAAATATTGATGTGTGTGTAAATATCTGTTAGTGTTTATACTTTTATTTGTGCTCTACCAATTTCATAATATTCTATCATTTTATTTATTACCAATTGTTTTTGCTCAATGAACTTTATTTTATAGATATTATTTTAAAGCATTAGCTTATTTCATAACCTCTTTTGTCCATTTTTGTGTTTCTTTTTCCATATATTATTACTCTTTAATCTCTTCATATTATTCTTTCATTTTTCATATATTCTTTTAGCTTATAATCATGAATCCACAGATTTACTGGCTTTCACAAATCAGAAACCTTTCATTCAAATTTGCAGCTGTAAAATGCCACATTTTTTTCCTTACAAATCTGTAAAATCTAGGACTAATTCCAACAGGTCTTACCATAAAACCAGCCATTACTGGAATGCCACAGTACATGCATGAAACAGTTCTTTCTTTGTCCAAACAACAATCACAACAGTTAACAATACTATTTAAAAGGAAGATGCTATAATAGAATTGAAATATTGATGTTTGTAAATATGTGTTAGTGTTTTATTTTTATTTGTGCTCCATTTTCCTAATATTATATAATTTTTAAGGATGGGTCAAATCCACTATTTCTCGAATTCGAATCTCGAATCCACATTTTATAAATAGACCTACATTACACAATATAAGCTTAAACTGTAAATTAAGATTTATTTCAATAATGCTTTCAATTTTAATCAACCCCAACCATCCCTCACAAAATACAGGTTAAAATCCAGCCAAATTAAACAATCAACACTCATATTATTGTTTAAAAATAAAATCAATCAAAATTTGAGTGTCTTTTAGTTATTTTTAAAAGTGTTGTTAGAATGGGTTGAGTTTCTAAAAAACATGTGAAATAAACAGATTAGGCCTATATATCCTTTGATCAACTTTAATCATCATTAAAGGATATTTTATTGTATTAAGATAGCAAAAATAAAAATACAAACGGATATTTTTAATAAAGACTAAAACAACATGCTTAACAATTAAACATACATTGGAAATAGTGAACTCAATAATGCTTAAGTATGTTTTATTATTATTTTCTTTTATATATATTATCAATTTTTGCGTAGAAAACAAATATATTCGATTCTTGCGATATATCGATTTCTGAGAATACATTCTATTTAAAACATGAACATATTTTCGACTACAATATGTTCATTCCCATTTTATAAGGCGGGACTACGTTTAAATATTTATACAATTACTTCAATAACATATTTTTAAAAAATAATAAAAACTAAGTTAAAATCAATTAAAAAATAAATAATGGATTAGCAAGTCGTTATTTGATTCTTAAAACTCGAGAGCGCTTAATAAGTGATCAGATTACCTGAATCGATTTTAAACAAACAATCGATATACGATACGTAGGCCGGTAGAGATAAACAAACAATTTTAACGCTGTCTGACTGTTGACAGTATTTATTTTTCATGAAACCCAATAAAATGTCTAACTCAAGGATCGTATGCAATAAATTGGTGTTCTTTGCATAGTTGTAGATAATTAAAACCATTTGGGTAGTAAGAATTAACAGTATCTTTATTTTAATCATCACTCGGGCGAGTAAACATAATATACGTCATGGCGGCCGACTTTGTATCATGTGTAATGGCGGCTGACTTTGTATCATCCGTAATGAGTTATTATTTCTTTTTAAAAAAAGCCATGATTTGTTTAATTTATTTCAAGTTTATTTGTAATTATAGTTTTGATTTTCAGTTTTTGAAGAGTTTTAATGTGTTTATTAAAATATTTACAAGATTGTTCGTGAGGTGAAAGTTTATAAGTGAGCATGTGCCGAAACAGTCGAGTCAAAGTTTCCCATAGATGTGGGAGGGTAGGGTACTAGGCACGTAAGATTTTCTACACCTAATAATTTTTAATTTTTTTAAAGATGCTTTTATTAATGTTTATCTCTTTTGTCCGACAAAATAAATATTACAGATTAAGTTGTGCTTTTCAAGTAGGCCTAAGTAATTTATGAATTAAAATCTTATGCTTTGTTTATGAGGTGAAAGATTCAATTATCGAATCCAGTAAACACCGAATTCTTGAATCTCGAATACTTGTTAGGATTTGGTGGATTCGAGTGGCCCATCTCTAATAATTTTATTTATTACCAATTGTTTTTGCTCAATGCACTTACTTTCATACATATATGTACATATATTTTCTATACTTTGTATCGCATCTTTGGGCATTAAGTTTCTTGCCTTTCTTAAATAAAATTCTCTTCCCACTTAATTTTTAAGCTTCAACATTCTTATCCTTCTTTCCTGTTTTTTTACTTTCACATCTTTTTCAAGGTTCAGACTCAGATTTGTAAAACAGTAGATTTGACCTAACCCTAATAAGTACCTATATTATAAGTGGCTATTGGTATATATAATTATTCATGCATGTGGTGAAAGATCTGTCCCTACATATTACTATGTAGCACTTCATCACATTTTGGAAATGTCATGAACTTCCAGTGTAGTTTCCGATGATGGCATTAGGATACACAGGTTTAAACCTCCATACACACTAAAGAAATCTTGTGATACCCCTGAGTTGACATATGTTTGAACCCCAATAATAACCAAAACAAAACATTTTCTATTGTGGCCATGTATGTTCCCTTTGCTCTTTGATCTGTTTATAATGTGCATCAGACATAAAAGTACAATCAATATTATGCAGGAATGTGGAATGCAAAATGGTCTGATTTTTCCAAATACAATGGTCATTATTTTAAAAAGAAAAGTTACAAATTAAATTTATTTTATTGAGATATTTACAATATTATATATACATAATATTTCAAATGAATACTTGATGATATATTGATGAGCAGCTCAGTTGGGAATTTAAGAGGTGTAATGGTAAAGCATACCTATCTCTTACCTATGCCATATAAATTGAATGAGGTAAGGGTTGGATGTGGCAAAAAGATTGGTATGGTATAGGTTTATTTTTACCGCTCTAAATATTTTTTATAATATTAAACTGTTTCTTTTAGTGAAACGAATTGGCTTAGTAATTTCTTAGTCATTTTCTAATTGAGGATACTCCAACAATTAAATATTAGCTGGAAAACCCTTAATCGAGCTTATTTTAAAAATAAGCTCCATTTGATTCAATTTAATTAATTAATTCATTAATTCATTGAAACACAACTCTAGGTCTAGAGAATTGCAAACCAAAGACCCACATTGACTAATACATATTAATACACCTCGAGCATGAAACTGTTTACCAGCACTAGACAATAACTATAACAATATTTCCTACTACTAAATAATATTCCAATATGAATTTTCAAAAGTGAAAGTCACTAAAGTTGTGTAAAGCACAGTACTAGAAGAGAGCTATTACAAAAAACATGGCTAAGCTTCTAACCAAAATACAGGCACCATCACTCAAGAGGGTCACACTAAAGTGCTAAGGAAGAGAGCATGACACATCAAACCCTGTTGCAACGACATTAGCTAATGTTGATGCCATACTTAAAATATTCTGCCACATCACCCCTGACAATGATATTTATAAAACAGCCATCATTCCGCATTAGTAAAAAAATATCTTAGCATCTAGAATCTTTCACTGTTGGTAGTTTCCAAAAACTAATCAGATCCTTACTGAAGTACATATAAATGCCACCCAAATGACCAGCGGCCAAGTGGGAATGCCACCTCTCCCAAGCTAGCATCCTAACTATCCATAATGCCTCTGGTCTACATTATTCAAGGTTCTATAGACCAGTTATATTGGCCAAAAAAGAGATTTTGTAAACACTAGAGATTTGGAATTCATTAGAAATTTCAAAAAGTATCTTTCGAATACAATTATGAAAACTTTGTCTTCAAATAACAGATTTAAGTGATTGGTAAAATAAATTACAAAGACTCGTGTAGTTGGGGGAGTAACAAAATCACAAAAAAAAGGAGCAAATTGTACTGATATTAATTACATAAAAAATTGTTCTCTTTGTTGTTTATGATGTAACTAACATGACAAACAAAATATCATTTTTGTCAGTGTCACCAAGACTTAAAACAACTTTATGAAACTAGATTTTAAATAATTTCTCTTTTAGCTAAAATTGTACATTTTTTTAAGATTAGGAGAACTGTAGGACTTTACCCGTCTCTATTAAAATGTATCTGAAATTGGAGGATCGTGACAATACCCAAACCCAAAGCTACCCTAGCATTTACATGATGGTCAGGTCACCAAAAGATGTTCAAAACCTAACAAACTCCACATAACAGCTGCCAAACAAACAACTGCTACAACTAGCCTAGCAACACTATCAACCAACATATACAGAAGGTAAGGTAAGATGTTCGAAACCTAACAAACTGCACACAACAGCGGCCACACAAACAATGGCACCCCAAAACCACCCTGCAAATTATTAAAACAAAATTAAAGGACTTTTAGGTCTATAAATGTCTCACATAAATCCAGCGAGTCAATTGCTAACAGAAAAATTGGATGTTGTCTTCGCATAACATTCCTTATAATTTTTTTTTTCTTCTTATGTGAAAAAAATGAATACTTTCATTATGGTTTTAAAAAAGTTATCTCTTATTTGCACATAAATTTATACAAAAGTTGTAAGTTTGTGATAGGAGTTTATAATATTTACATTTAGGTATGTCCATGGGTTTTGTGAAAAACTCATTGTTTGCTGATGTTTAGTTATAAATTTAGCCGCTTTTTGTCCTTAAGTTAAGACATGTGTTTTCAAAAAATAATTTCTGTCAAGATATAGTATGAAAATATTATGTTACAGGCAACCTTTACTATCTATTGCAACAAATGACATACTCAATTATTTGTTTGTTTGACAGCTATTTGGGAAATAGCTTTACATATAATTTGTTTTTAGATATTACTTTTAAATTATAAATAATTATATGAGTTACCAAAGACTCTAATGCCAACCACTATGAAGTAGTAATTTATGTTAGCTAATGACAAAAAAGACAAAAAACCAAGGTAAAACAAATAATTCCTATCTATCTTCATTGAGTTTTTTATAGTGTAAACTAGCAGCAGTAAGATGTAAAGTTAATTTTAATCAAAAACACATGGTTGATATGTATTTAGGGTGTATCAGTATCTGGGTACAAATTGTATCAAACATCCGCTGTGGCAAAAAGAAGCTCATGTGTGTCTCAGATTCCAAAATTATATAATATTTGTCAATGTTATCTATAGAGTGAGCACTGACCATTAAAACTAAACATAATGCTAACTCAATATTGACAAAATGCTTATAAACGAGGCAGGGATTTACTTAGGTCTTCAATGACTCAGAAGGCCCAATCTAATTTAAAATAAGAAGAAATAATTTGACTAGAACAGTTGTTTGTTGGATATGAACATGATACCTCTGTTTTTCAATTTATCCTTTGAGTACAATGATTTACTACTGACCCTATGTACTCCGAAATAGCACCATAGTAATATTAAATGCAAAGCATCTAATTCAACATTGTCATATAGATGTATTTGGATTATGTGTTAGGTTACTATTAAAAATAGGTTGGTACCACATAGCAAGAATAAAAATGAATGGAAGAAAGCAATAGTGTTCAAATATAGTGAAACTAGAATATGTTTACTGTTGTAGTCATTTGTATCTATATTAGTTTTATGCTAACATGACAAACCAACACATACTGCCTCATTTAACTAATTATTGTGTTTGCTATGTTGTTTCAAAAATGATGGTTTACAGGCAATCTGGCCCCTCTTGAATTTAAAATTAATTTACTATACTGATTCAACCTGTATAGGAGAAATTGATTGTAGAGTTAAATACATTTTCTAGACATAATATACAAATCATATATGAAAAGACAACATTGCTCAAATATTATACCGAAACTAAAAATGAACTGATGCTACAAATATATTCTGCAGAAACATTTGACAGTAGGGAATTTTGTTTACTCATAATAGTTGATACAGAATAATATCAAAATACATTTATTTCAATAAATACTTATCCAGCACATGTGCTTATAGCAATAGCATGTATTGTGTATTATAACCGTAAAAGCTGGTGAAAAACAAATTAATATAAATTTGAAATATTTAAAAAGATAAATAGTTTTTGAAGAACCGAAAAGAATTGATATCTCAACATGGCTTGTCACAGTCATCCGAAGAACTGAAATCAAACAAAAAAACAACATAGATTATACATAAATAGGTTATTTGGAGAAGAATCACTAAGATAGTCACGGTTTGAACGAGGGATTGCCACCACATTTATCTTAGTGATACTGGAATATAGATTCTTTAGCTAAAACACTTAAAATCCCACAAACAAATTTAAAGACAAGCTTTCAATAACACAGACAGCTTATGCAGGTTGTGAGAGTACAATGATACTTTAAGTTGGACTGCAAGGTTAAATTGTCAAGGGCTGATTTTTTAAATATAGGAGTAAGTGAGTAGGCATTTATTAATTTTAGTCAAGTTTGAGTAATATAGAGCAGTTTTTCAACTAAAAATATTTCTAATGAATTTATCCTTAATATGTTCATACATAATCAAAAGATACAAACATACATTTATAAATATATTTTTTTGGAGGAAAAAATCACAAAAAATTGTATTTTTAAATAAATTTAATATAGTTGCAAAAGCTTTATATTTTTAAATCAGATTAAAGGAATTAATAGCGAGGGACTCTTATTTGCTATGATATTTTTTAAAAAAGGAATAAAATTAATTAAGCCAGGGATTTTACGATAAAATTAGAAATTCTGAGTATATTAATTTTTTTGAGTTTTGTAAAATCTTTGAGTCTGGTTCAAATTACAAAAACATGTCTTGAGTTTGAATTTTGAGTACTCACAGACCCCTAATAAGATAATACAGATTTAGTTTTTCTATATATTTAATTTAAGCCTATCTAAAGTTTATGGTGAAATCATAATTTGGAAAAGCCAAAAGCTGTTGACAGTAAACCTTGAAATCCAACCAAGAGCATAGGTCTGCTCTCTTAACTTGAAAAAGCTGTTTGTGACAGTGAAAGCTTGTCTTTAAAATTGATTTGAATGTTTTTTTAGTGTTTTATATACAGCATTCCTAATTTAAACCATATATTATATATTCATCCATCCATCCATCCTCATTCTCATCATCAAATGTTTCCAGTTTGTGGTTGGGTAAGTTTAATAAAATTTCTACATTTCCCCGCCATTATTCCTGCTTTAATAGCTTTCATTATTTTCCTCTCACTTGCACACTTTATATCTGCTCTTCTCATCTCTTTCTTGGTCTCCCTTATGGTCCCCCCCATATACATCTCCACCATTCTCTTTGGTAGTCTCTCCTATAATATCTTATGTAACCCCTGTAACCCCAATTTTTGTCAGCTAACTTAATTCCTAATCCTGTTTCTCTTAATGACAGTTAACATGCTCCTAACATTATTATTATTAGCACCGCGTCTTACTACCCATTCGGGTTATATGGTAGGCTGATTGTGAGATGAAATGAAGGACTTACAGTTTAACATGGAATCCGAACCACGGTGGAGGCCTGGCATTCCCCACATTAATAATTGTGATTAATACACGTCTTGTCAGAGGTGAAGGAAGGGTTTGGTAATCAGATAAATCTGTGCCGATGCTCCTAACAAATTTCATTTATATGACCTTCACTTTCCTTGTTTATTTACATTCATTGCCCATGTTTTAGATGCATATGTGACTATGGGTAAAAGGTATGCCCTATACAGCACTTTATTACACTTCAAGGGCACTTCTTTTCCACACAATAGGTCTCTTAAACACCTATAGAACAACTCTCACTGGTACTCTCTTCTCATTAGATCATCTCTATTTCTCCCTTTCACCTCAATCCAGCTTCCCAGGTATTTTAGCCTTTGTTTCTTTCCCAGCTCTACTCCATTCAACTTTATAGCTTTACTAGACCTTATCCTCTTCTTTGTCACTACCATAACATCAAACTTCACCGTGCTAAATAATTTTACTCCCTAATTCAATTCTTGTACTTAATATTTTTTCACCCCATGTCATCATGTCATCAACAAACATTATGGCTTTCATTATTTCCTCCAGAGTTTCCTTTTAACTTGATTCATGACCATTACAAATAATAGCGCGAATTTTATAGTAAAGGAAATTGATAATACTAAAGAAAAAAGGAAAAATAAACTACTAGAGTAAATTTGATGAAGAAAGCCCACCTAGGGAAAGAGGAAAAATGTGGGAGGAATCCAATGCACAAAGGTGACATCTTCTTCCTTTCTTCTGTCTTATATACTAGAAGTAGTCACACACACATTTTAACACAAATAGAATAATATTTTGGCATTGTTAAACTGAATATGGTAAACAACTCTCCACAGCTTTCCAAAGCAGAGGTTACCCCAAGCCTTTAATAAGACATCAAAATCTCCAGGGTACTCTTCAGGAATGATTATGACCCTCAAAAACAGGCTGAGGACATCCCTCTCACAGCAAAATACCATCCTGATCTAAAACATATTGATGACATCCTTAAAAGTGGTTACAAATTCCTAACCAGTTTCACCCAGACCTAAAACTTTCTTAGTTCACCCCCAAGAGTCACTTTCGTTCAGCCACCCAATCTCCACAATATTCTAGTCCATCCCAAACTTCCTGACCTTAAGAGAATCCGAGAATAAAAACTGACTACCAAAGGTTCATACCCCTGTGGTAGCACCCGTTGCAGCACATGTGGAATCCACCTACCAACTACATCCTTCAACAGAAAAGTAACCAAAATGGAATACAAAATCCCTTGTTATTATGTTATCCCTTCACTGCGGCTTCGCGGTAACTGGTTTGGTCTCGTCGAAGTCCAGCTTCCGGGCGACGGTGGTTGTTAGGCGTCGATCTCGTGGGTCCAGTGGATGGGGGTAAGGAAGGGAGATGGGGGAGAAAACATAGGCGGGTTCTGGGGTGGTCAGGGTATGTAAATGGTAGCCCTCAGGGCTAAAAGGGGAAATTGGAGTAGGTGGGGGTCGGATGGTCGGTGTGGTGGGAAGTCGAGGGGAGGAATTATATACCTCGGTGGCAGGGACTCTCGGAGATCCTGGAGGTGAGTGTTGGTGTTCGGAGGTCTGGTGGCTGCAGTAGAAGATGGGTCCACGGGTGGAGTATTGTTTAGTTGCCGCTGTCTTCTCTAGGGTCTTCTGTCGGTGGGCCTTGCCGGCGCGGCGGGTGTATCCCATCCCGCGGGGTCACCGTCGGAAGGGACGGTCAGGTTGCAGGGTGGGAGGACAGAGTCCTGGCAACACGGAGTCGCGGTGGGAGGCAAATGAACGTCCAGGCAACATGAAGTCGCGGTGGGAGGCAAAGGAACTGTCCCGGCAACACGAAGTCGTGGTGGGAGGTGAAGGAACAGTCCCGGCAACGTGAGTCGCGATGGGAGGTAAGGGGTAGTCGTGGAAGAATAGGTGACGACGCAAATGCTCTTTCATAGAATTACAATTTATTCAGCTCTTTCAAAAGGTGGTTCGCCAGGGTAGGTCACCACTGACTCGGCTCGAGAGTTCACCGAGTTATATCCCCTCCGCTGCTGACTGGCCTTGTCCAATCAGAGAAACGGGAGCTTCCCATTGGATCGGGAAAACGAGAGTGCTATTGGCCACCAAGCGAGCCAATAGGAAGAAGGGAGTTGACTACAGAGGTAATAGCGTCATGGACGGCTCAGAGAACATGGATCGCGAGCGGTCCAGGCAGTAGGGAGGGTGGTTGGAGCGGCCAGTGCAAATGTGGAGGAAAGATACAAGTCTGAGTGAACAGTGAGGCACAACAATTACAATTGCAAAACAAATAACTTATAACTCTTCCAAATATAATACAATTACCTCATAAAGCGAAAAGAGGTTTTCCTTATAGAGTTATATCATTATATATTCGCATCCAATGTCCTTTTCCTGTGTTTGTCCTTTATGTTAGTTATATCTTTTACATGTTCCTATCTATGTGTTCTATCATTCTTTACCATTTTCCTTTTTCTCCACTTTTTGTTTTGTTTTCTCTTTTAGAAAGTTGTGTTGCGCGTTTCACACCACTCCCTGATGAGTTCCGATAGAATGAAACCTGGGTCGGGGGATTGGGCGGTGACGATCAATTTTTTTTAAGAGGCAACCATTACCTCTTTGTCCATTGGCAGAAGTGTAAAGTGTGAACTGTGTTCTTCTTTTCATTGTACAAGCGATATTGTGTTAGTCCCCCTTTTATATGTTTCTATCCACCTTTCCTATACCTTCTTCCAAATATAATATAATATAAAACAAATAACTTGATATATCAACTACAGTGGAAATCCTGTTATGCAAAATATATAGGCCTTTCTACAGGTTCTCTCAGACAGCGAATGAACAATAATTGTTTTGACACAAACCACAATGATCCGGACAAGCCTGTACCCATTCTTGCTGGTAGCCACAACCAGGATTTTCAAACCTATTACACCACCGAAATATTAAGAGCATTTCCCAAACAGTGCAACAGTTCTCAACTTAGACAGTGGGAAGTGGTTCACCAACGGATTACCAAACCAAGATTACCACCAGCCCTCAACAGAAGATAGTTTATTTCTATAAGATTAACATGTTTCAAATTATTATTATTATTATTATTACTAAACAGGTATATATAAATACTAACCACAGCCAAAAAATTTATCTTTACTCTCGAAAACAGTTGGCACGTGTTAATAACAGTCTTTCTTTAAATTCAAAATGAAGTAATCCTGTGTTATTTGTACTCTTCTTTTTTCTTTGGGTTTGATAAAGGCAACAATGCCGAAATATTATTTTATTTGTGTTAAAACGTGTGACTATTTCTACTATAGAAGACAGAATAAAGGAAGATGATGTCACCTTTGTGCATCGGATTCTTCCCACAGTTTTTCCTCTTTCCCTAGGTGGGCTTTCTTAATCAAATTTACTCTTAGTAGTTTATTTTTCCTTTTTCTTTAGTTTTATCAATTTCCTTTATTAAATAATTATTTAGCCAATGGGCCACTGCATTTTTAAACAAATAATAGCACAAAGAAAGCACTCCCCCGCTATACTCTATTTTTTATTTGGAACTTCATTTCCCCCTTCTTCGTCTTAGCACAACTCATTTTATCCTTCTACATATTCTTCACTCTTCTTACAATTTATCTTTCCACCAAAGCCTACCTAATTGCTTTCCACACTTTATTTCCATCCACACTATCATAAGCCTTCTACAAATCTATAAATACCATTACTAAACCCTTCCAAAATTCATATTTACTTCCATTAACTGTCGTCTAGCAAAGATCAAGTTGATTGTAGACCTCAGTTTCCTAAATCTGTGTTGCTCCTCTTTCAGCTGTACTTTCATTTTCTTATTCTATTTTTCAGTATCTTCTCATATATTTTTGTACAGGGCATATCAAGGTTATTGCCCGAAAATTCGTATACATCTTCCTGTCTCCTTTCTTAAAATATATGCTATAATTCCCTTCTTCCAGTCATTGGGTACCCTGTTATCCATCTATATCACCCTCAGCACTCTGTATAACCATTGTATTCTTGCTTCTCCTGCAACTCTTATCATTTCCACAGTTAGTTCATCCACACCTAAAGCCTTTCCCAGTTTAATTCTGTTTTATGCATTCTCCAACTCTTCTGCTCATTCTTCATGTTACTCTGCTTCACTTTCACCATTTCTCTTCAGGGTTGAACATTTTATCAAAATATCTCATCCACAATTCCTTTTCTTCTCCTCCTCCTGTATTCATTGTTCTTCCTTCTGCATCATTCTAGCTTCTTGTCTTTCTCTCCCATCCTGTTTCTTACCTGGCTATAGAACACCTTCTTACTTCCTTCTACAGCCTACTCCTTTCCACCATCTCTATCCATATTTGCATCCAATCTTTCCTGGCTTCCTGTACCACATTTACTCTTCTATTATTATTCCTATACTCTTCCTCTGTTTCCTCATTCCTATTCTTAAAACTTCTTCTTAATGGTTTGTTCTCCTCCTCCACTGCTTTCTTCACTCTGTTGTTCCATTATGGTGTCTCCTTCCACTTCCTCTTATCACTTGTCTTCTCACATACCTCTTCTGCAGCTCCCACCAAACCTTTCTTAAATAGTTCTTTTCCTCTTAATATTTAAGCTTCCAAACTATTATCCTTCTTTTCGGTTTTCCTACTTTTATCCTACATTCCCATCCTACCTTGTACTAGGTATTACCTTAAAGTTTACAGTTTTCCTTTTCATTTTCTGGTTTATAAGGAAGTAATCTATTACAGGCCTTTTCTTCCCATTTCTACTGTATATAATAATTTTATGGCTTTCCATGTTTTCTTGTACCAACTGTTTGCCTCATTCCATTCTGTGCGCACAGTTTTAGTAGTCTTTTTACCTTCCTCATTCCTCTCTCTCTCTCTATTCATCATGTTCTAACACTTCCTCAAAACATTCTATCTTTTCCAATTTGGGCATAAAGGTCTCCCACCATCACTTTCCTTTCTTAAGTACCTTTCTAATACTTACTAAAATATTTTCTTCCATTACAAGGCCTATCCAAATGGCAGTAAGTACACCAGCAACAATTCCATTTGTTTTTCTTTGTCCATTTTAAATATCATTTAAATAATTCAATCACTGATCCCCTCTACCTCCACTTACAACCCCATAAACCATTTGTCCTCCCCTCATCATTTCACTTTCTATGTAAGGGGAATCCTTTCCCCAACTCCTGTACTCCAATCCTCCATCATTTTCACAATCTATTCCACTCTTCTAGTAAGTGTAATATAGTTGGAATACAAAAATTACCAACCAACATATTCTTTATTTATATTATAAATTCTGATTTAGGTTGAATACAAAATTAATACAGTGTGTTTTCAACCACACACTGGCTGGGATGGTATCACAGGGTGTCCAGCCAAACTATATTTTGAAATTCCCTGACTTTTCCAGGTTTTCCAGATCCAATATACTTTTAATTTTTTAAGATCACAGATTAAATAGTATGTTTTTTTCCTAGATACACACACATTCTGAAGTTGTATCACTCAATAAAGGGATTAAATAATTTCTGCCTCCAAGGAAATGGACTATTTTAAGTTAAAAATAATTTCAGTAAAATTGTATTGAGCCATTAAAAGATTGCCTCAAGCAAGAAAGATTTAAAATAGTTGTGGGACAGGGTCATTCTTAGTTCCTTCTACTTAAAATGTAGGCCTAGTCAAATTTTGCGCATGTGAATAATCATGAATCAACTTTGGCTAAAGACACGTGGCAGAAGGGTGGAAAGACACAAAGCTCACTTGTTGACCTTAAGAAGTGATATAAGTCTGCTCAACATGGACAATGTTGTGAAAGTGGTTACAGCTAGGTATTAACTGGAAGAAAAGTGTTATTTTGACTATTGTGAATCCAAATATGAGGCTTTATATAGACGAAATGTAAAATTTCCAGAAATTTAATAAAATTCCCTGACTTTTCCCTGACCAAGCAAATACCCTGTTTTCCAGGTTTTCCAGGTCGCTGGACACCCTGTATCAGAGTCTGATGGATATTATTCTCTGTGATATTGTTTCATAAAAAATGAAACACTGTAACAATATCAATGTGAATCACATTTACTTGGGTGTATGTTATTTGTGCTATTAATTAACACAAGTTGTCCATTTGTCTGCAGAGCAACAAGCAATAAGTGAGTTTTCACGAATTAATTGGTTCTGATGCCAGGCCTCCACCGTGGTTCGGATTCCATGTTAAACTGTAGGTCCTCCATTTAATCTCACAATCACCCTACCATTTCACAAAATATGAGGCTTTATATAGACGAAATGTAAAATTTCCAGAAATTTAATAAAATTCCCTGACTTTTCCCTGACCAAGCAAATACCCTGTTTTCCAGGTTTTCCAGGTCGCTGGACACCCTGTATCAGAGTCTGATGGATATTATTCTCTGTGATATTGTTTCATAAAAAATGAAACACTGTAACAATATCAATGTGAATCACATTTACTTGGGTGTATGTTATTTGTGCTATTAATTAACACAAGTTGTCCATTTGTCTGCAGAGCAACAAGCAATAAGTGAGTTTTCACGAATTAATTGGTTCTGATGCCAGGCCTCCACCGTGGTTCGGATTCCATGTTAAACTGTAGGTCCTCCATTTAATCTCACAATCACCCTACCATTTCACATTAGCGTAAGTGTGTACAACCCGAACGGGTAGTAAGACGCGGTGCTAATAACAACAACAACAATTGGTTCTGATGACTAGAGTCAATCAAGTTAATAACAAGTTGAAGGGTGAAAGCTACCTTAAAGTTGTATTTTATATACAAAGACGTGTGTTTATGGAAATAAGTGTTTTGCCTACTAAACTTTTCATTTGGTACTAAATTTAATATAATGTTATTTTGTCAATTAATTATATAATAGTAAATAAAAAAGGCCAGACTCTTAGTCTAGAGCTCAGCGTTCCTGGCTAATAAACTAAATGTCATAGGTTTGATTTGCGGCAGTACAATAGGTATTTTTCTTGAAGGGAAATTGTTATTATAGTCACCATGGTCTGGTTAATTATGCTAAAGTTAGTAAAACACGTCTACTGAAACCACATAATCTCAGTGAGGCAATGTGACCGCACATACATGGTACCCCAACCTCAGAAGTCTGTTAAATATCAGCCACCACCCATAATGCCAAGAATGTCTAGTCGATGAAACCTGGTGGCATCAAGGGGGAAAGAAGGCAAGGGGGGGCGGGAAGTAGATAAAAATGGTTGTTCAATTAAAAAAGTTTGATAAGTTGTGCATGATATAATCAGTATTAAACAAAATATGAACATTTTTAAAGCTACATATTAGTTTTAAAATATTTATTACTATACATTTTTAACCCATCAAGGATGTAATTTTTTTCTCATAATTGTAAATGGTGGCATGAATTAAATGTGCGTAAAAATAGGCTATATATGCAGCATTTAAATTAAGCTCTTTGACTTTTACTTTTATTTGAAGCTATTATTTTGTTTTAAACCACTTTAATTGTTCATTAGTGTATGATAGATAAGCTTGTAATACAATCACCTTGGCCTAACTATACCATCGTCTTCGCTGCTTGAATTATTATTATATGTGACCCTGTTCACAGCACTTTTCGTATCACTTTACTTATTTAAATTTCTGAATCCCATAATTACTGATAAATATAATATATCTCCACTTTATTCTGTTAGCAAAACATTTTTCCGGTGATTATATTCAATGTTTGTTTAGAGTGAATCCAAAGATAGCTCTCTGATTTAAACCAGAGGGTAGTCTTGATTTGGTTACTCATTGAGGTGCAAGTTCCCATTACCTAAGTTGAGAGTTATTGCAATCGGCTATAAGGAATGCTTTGAGTACTCTGGTGATGTAGCAGGAATCAAAGTCCTTATTATTGGTGTTAATATGGGAAGAAACTGGTTTATCTAAATTTTTGTACTTGGTATCAAAACAGTGATTGTTCATGTGTATTCTGAGGTCCTGTTGTGAGTCCAATGTATTCAGCCTCACAAAAATTACATTGGAGTTGGTAGATTAAGTTGGATGTGTTGCCGTGGATGGGGTATTGCTTCTTTGTGTTCTTACTATCGAAGGTCTTGCAGGTGTTCATACATGGGTGTGAACCTTTTGCTGTGTTGATTGAGGTGAAGATTTTGTTGGGGTCAAGCAATTTTGGGGGAGAGCCGAGAAGGTTTTGTGTCTGAGTGGAGGAAACTAGAAAGTTGTAACCATTCTTGAGGATCGTGTTGATTCTTTTAAGTCCCGGATGGTATTTGGTAGTGGAAGGTATGTCATCAGAAGTTTGCTTGAGATATGTCGAAGAATGAGATGGATCTGAAGATTTGAGTATCAATGAGAGTTGAAGGGTACCCCCTTTCTTGAAATTCTGAGGAAAGTTTATTGCAATGCTTAGTGAGATCAGCGGTGTCTAAAGATATGTGTTTAGCCCTAATGGCCAGAATGTAGGGGAGAGACTTCTTAGTGTAAGAAGGGTCACTGCTGTGTGAATATAATTGTTCTCATTCCAGACATCAACATCCAAATATGTGACATGCTTTAGTGAGATATTGTGGGTGAATTTGAGAGTACTGAAATTGTTAAGTTCTCACAGAAAGTTGTTGGGCATCTCTCTCGAATGTGTCTAAATCATAAAAATATATTTAATGTATCGGTGCCATACTAGTGGTTTGATGAGTCTAGAACCTAGAAACATTCTTCCTGTCGCCCCATGAATAGATTGGCATAGAAGAGGGCCATGCGCATACCAATAACAGTTCCATTGATCTGTAGATAATGTTTGTCAAAGAAATGGAAACTGTTCTTTTCCAGAACGATTCTGGTTAATTCAAGCAGGAAAGAAGTGCTAGGTGTGGAATTTTGAGGTCTGTGAGATTTAAAAAAATATTCCATTGCAGCTCGGCCATGACTATTGGGAATGTTGGTGTGTAGAGCGGTGATATCAAATGTAACTAAGAAAGATTCTGGGGGTGGTTCCCCAATTTAGTGCTGGTGGTTTAGGAAATGTTTGATATCTTGAATGTATGATGGCAGTGATTTTACCAAGGGTTGTAGGTGAGAATCAGATATTCTTTCTGTAGGGGAACTACATCCAGAGACAATGGGACGTCCTGGCGGTGAGAGGACTCCTTCGTTAATTTTGGGAAGAGGGTAGAGTACGGAAGTCTGAGGTTTATCAGTGGAAATTAACATTATTGACTTAGGTGAAAGTTTCTGGCAGGGGCCCTCGCGCTGTACATATTCCTTAATTTATTTGTTTCAGTCTTCTGTGGGGTCTTCTTGAAGGAGCTTGTTAATGGAAGAGTAATGTAGTCCGAGCGATTAAGAACAAGTGTAGTGGATCCTTTATCGGCAGGCAGAATAATTATATCCTTGTTGGCACAAAAGGATTTTATTACTTTTTGCTGTGTGAAATGTAATAGTGCAATAGTCTAAGAAGTAAAGAGAAGAAATAAAGAGAGACGTGTGTTTCTCTATCCAGGCCTAACCTAACTATACTTTCAGGTTGACTTCCTTCACTATCAATTACTTTATATCATTGTGCAGTGTTTCTACACTGTCTTATTATACATTCCTAAGCCATTAGGGAATAATTCATTTTATTAACATAAATATTTGAAAGGATAGTTAGGTTAGGTATAGATAGGAACAAACACACTTCTCTCTTCATTTCTTTTACATTTTTCACACTTCCAACTGCTTCACCATATTACAAATTGTTTTAATTTTCTGAATTATTCATTTTTTATATAAACACACATATAAAACAGAGTGGGTACATATATCTTTCTTTGTGTTTAATATGTTTCTTCTTATATCAAAAAGAAATAATTCTGAAAATTAAATCAATGTGTAGTCATGGAAGTGTTAAAATTGCAAGACATCATGAAAAGGAGAAATGTGTTTGCTCCTATTTAAGCCTAACCTAACGATCCTTCCAGGTCCGCTTCCTTCACTCTCACTTAACTTACACTATTGTACAGTGTTTCTACCCTTTCTTACTATATATTTCCAAGCCATTAGGCAATAATTAATATTATTAAAACTAAGGATTTGATATCAACCTGGTCATAAACCATTGTAACCAACCATAATTATACAAGTAATGATCCACTTCAATTATAAACATTGATAACAATTCAATTGTTAGTTCACATAGTATTTTACACTTATATTTTTCCCTCATTAATCCACAACAGCTTATCTTTAATTAAAGTATCTGTTACTTTCTGTCTTCTATTTCTAGAACTAGTGTATCTCCAACTTTTCTGTCTTACTGTCTAATTAAATAAAGCCTCACTAACCTGTTCTATGCAACCAATATTTTCAAAGCTTGTTTATATCTTGACTTCTGCTTCAATATTTCCCTACCTCCACCAGCCCACCACTCAGATCTCCCTAACTTGTTTGTCTCTAGAGACAATATTTAATGAACCTGTTGTTTTAACATAACAATATTTATTTATTTTACCCGTTGTCTTCTTTTCTCAAGGATTGACACTCCCTGCATTTTTTCCAGGTCTCACAGGCTCCCAAATCTGAAAGATAAGCACAAAACACTATTTCTCTCGTGCAAGTGAATATAGAGGTAAAATATGAAGACTGATGCTGTAACACCAAGTATTAACCAAAAGTGTATGCAAGAGGGATGTTATACACCTCACATCCAAAAAAAGAGTAGTTACACTTAGTTCTGTATGAGTGACAATAATTATTTATTGACATTTATGTAGACATTAATTTTAATTTTGTTGTATAGCTCCACGGCGTCATCCTGTAATTTATCCATGAGCCAAGTGAACACAAAATGTTATGTGAACAAAGGGTGTCACGTGGTCAGTATAGTAAACCCTTTGGCCAATAATCTTAGTTTTCTAAACCAGAACAGCTACTTTTTCATTCAATAGCTCCTCAAGTGTCCCCCTGAGGCTAATTAAGTTGACCCCGTTCTAAGCCCACTGCTTCACAGAAAACCTGGAAGCCCCAAAGATAGAACCAGGGACTTTTGGATCTGTAGCCAAGAGTTTTGACCACTAGATCACAGAGGTACTCATTTATGTTGCATAAGAGCATGAAAATCAACAATTTACTCCACACAAATATATTAGTTTATATTTGGGTGGAAGAAGTGTGTCATAGCTAAAAATGTTTGTGTTGGGCTTGAATGGACTGAGATATGTTTTAATTTAGTTCATTAAACCAACTATACATGATATAATAGACCTGATACAATGTTGAATTAAGTTCCTTAAAAACACAACTTTATCAAAGACAAAGTTAAAGTTATAAAAGTTAAATTTTACCATAAAAAATCAATGTTAAGCCTAGGGGTTAAGTTCCAAGGGCCCCAAAATATCTACAAAATGCCTAAAAATCTACAAGACATTTAGTTCCAGTATGTGGACAGGACTGGCTTGGCGCTCATAGTTTCTTACCCCTCATGTGGCACTTGACAAAAAAAAAAAAAAAA
>CABFOW010001608.1:79791-138323 GCA_902141385.1 Timema californicum
CAACTTAGCGCCCCCCTGTACAATCCCACAGCCCCCATGGGGGCGGTACCGCCCACTTTGGGAACCACTGCTCTATATAATACAATTTACATTCCCCTATATATTGAGTCTAGAAAACAAGAAAAAAAGGGGGTGGGGGGCTTTACACATACTAGTCAATCACGCAGTAACAGTTCATTTCGCCATCATGGTGTAGTTTCACAAGTTTTCCTGGTCGCTGATTGGATGTCTATTGTCGCAATGCAGTTGTTTACGATTTTTCATAATCCAACTCTTTGACCGATGCAGAAACATCCGATGTCCGGCGAGGGTTTCCTTATCCCTCCGCAAGGGGGCAGTACAGGGTTTGTTGATTTGGTGACTGGACTCTTGGAAAACACCGTCCAGTGTTAACGTAATTCTCGGGCTGGGTAGATCGTTGAATACGGACTTCTCAAGTCGGTGTCGCCCCACTCTTCTACATTGGCGGTTTTGACTTGGTAGTATCGTAGTGAGGCCAGCTTGAAGATCAGAAGGTATGTGAGGAACAGTTTATTAAGTAAACAGTTGATAATGAATATTTAAGAACGCTAATTTGATGTATGATTGTTGGGACTACATTGGGCTACAATAGTGAAGTTTACTATTGTAGGTTGCGTCGAGGTTATTTTGGGGAGCGGGTAGTATGCTTTAAGCGACTGAACGTGTAATATCAGTTTGGGTGGGGTAGTAATTGTACAATACGAAGATTGTATTGTTACAAAAGTTAAGACACCTATAAATAATTAATTATCAATTTACATGAATAAGCCTTTACTCATCATAGGTGTGTTGACACCTTAGCTCAGTCAGTAGCATGTCTGTCTACTAAGCTAAGGGTCCCTGGTTAAATTCTCAACATGGCCAAAACATTTATTATTGGTGAAATGTGGGTTTACCCTTTCACAGTGATGAATTAATGGCCTGGGACTGGATGGTGTGCCTGTCCTAGACTTAAGTTAGATTATTATGCATATATATGATGCTAAGACAGGCCTAGCAAGCTGGTAGTGAATAATATATGGCTTGAATAAAAAACTGACCAATACCTCAGGCTGGAAACAGTAGTGGATGTAAAAAAAAAGGGTGTATTGTTGTGAAATATATTTCTATACATCTTAAATTAATATCTATCTTTATAAAAAAAAACACAAAGGTCTTTTGCCTATCATTTGAAGTGTCATGAACACAAATAGATCTTATCCGTTAGAGTGATTATCTAGTTTCAATATAATTATAGGTTCCTATAAGCCAAGGGTTCTTAACTGGGGGTATCCATAGTAATAGGAGTTAGGGAATCAAACTCTAAATAATTTTAAAATAAGCTGTTGTTAGATTAGAATAAACTATCACCATTATCAATACAAAATGAGGTGGCGAGGTTGACTTGTTGCCTTTGGAATAAGATGAGATGTGGGTTCCAAAGCAACGTGTGGCCAGCCAGCAGGAAGATATTGCAGAAAAACAACAGAAAAAATCTTACTAGTTGTAGCTAACTTGTGTATTTGTGATTTTCTGTTTCTATAAATAAATATAAGCTCCTTATGATTTTCTTTCAACTGTTCTGTTCCTAGTTATCCATATGTAAAGTAAAACCATACTATATTACATCTTTTGAAGTCATACTGGTAACTAATACATGTTGGCTCCAAAACTTTTCCTCTTTTAGAAAGTTGTGTTGTGTGTATCACACTCCTCCTTGATGAGTTTCGATAGAATGAAACCTAGGTCAGGGGATTGGGCAGTGATGATCGATTTTTTTTAATAAGAGGCAACCATTAACTCTTTGTCCAATGACAGCAATGTAAAGTGTGAATTGTGTTCTTCTTTTCATTTTAAAAACCATATTGTGTTCATCCCTTTAATACGTTTCTATCCACCATATATCCAAAGATAATACAATTACCTCATAGAGCGAAAAGAGGTTTTTCTTATAGAGATATTTTATATATTCACATCCAATGTCCCTTTTCTGTGTTTGTCCTTTATGTTATACCTTTTACATGTTCCTATTTATCTCTCCTATTATTGTTTATTTACCATTTTATCCCTTTTGTGTTTTTTTGTTTCCTCTTTTAGGCGGTTGCATTGTGTGATTCACACTCCTCCCTGATGGGTTCCAATAGAATGAAACCTATGTCGAGGGATTGGGCAGTGACGATAGATTTTCTTTAGTAGGCAACCATTACCTCTTTGTCCAATGTCAACAATGTAAAGTGTGAACTGTGTTCTTTTCATTGTAAAGGCCATATTGTGTTCATCCCTTTTATATGTTTTATCTACCTTTCCTATACCTTCTTCCAAATATAATAAAACTTTTATTTTAGAATTCCCTGACTTTACCAGGTTTTCCAAACTTTTCTTTTTTAATTTCGAAATAAGCTTTTTACTGTTTTCCTTGGTACATGGCAAATTGTTAATTATATTGATCACATATTTTCGAAAATATTCCTAACATTATTTTTGTTAGAGAAAGATCACCGTGGGTCAAGTGAACCGAAACAAACAAGATAACACAATATAACAAATGTTAGTCAGCACAATAAAGTTACAAGTAACGAGTTCACGAATGTGCGTCCCCAAACTATAACGGCCATGACTCGACTGTCCACTGTCTGATAAAGTCACACGCTGCGCATGCGCTATCACAAATATGGTTACACTAAGCAACTGCAACTCGTCATAAATGAATACCAACATTCCAACACTTCCCCTCGAGTTGGTTGTCAAAAGAAAGTCACTATTGCGAATCACTCAGTCTGGCTGATTCCATGCATTGCAAGTGTTTAACCTTGGGCAGTCCCTTAGTTAAGAAGTCTGCAATTTGATCATCCGTTGAGATATAAAGCACACGAAGTTCCTTGCGTTTTAGTATATCCCTCACAAAGTGATGACACATGTCGATGTGTTAACTCCTTGCATGGAACATCGGATTCTCCGCCAATTTCAATGCGCTTCTGTTGTCACAGAAGATAACCATCTCGCCCAAGTCGCCAAAACCCACCTCGACGAGGAGTCGCTGCAAATAGATGGCTTCCTTAACGCTCTCTGACAGAGCCATGTATTCTGCCTCTGTCGTTGACAGGGCGACAGTTCGCTGTTTCTTTGATTCCCAGGATACCGATCCACCATGTAGCATGAAAATATACCCAGTGTAAGATCTCCTGTCTTCGGGACAGCTTCCCCAGTCTGCATCTACAAATCCTCTGACTGGTCCTGGATCTGAGCCGAAGGTTAACCCCACATTGATGGAACCCTTTAGATAGCGTAATACACGCTTGGCGGACTTCCAGTGATCGGTACCATAGCAGTTGTTAAACTGCCCCAAATGGCTTACGGCAAATGATATATCAGGCCTTGTAGTCGATGCCAAGTATGTAAGAGCCCCGACCAGCTCTCGGTACGGAAGTCTTAGATCATCTTCCGACTGCTCTTCATTTCTCCTCAGCTTCAGGCTTGTATCCACGGGGGTGGCAACAGGTTTGCACTCGGACATGCCGAATCGCGAAAGCAGATCGCGTACGTAGCCATGCTGGTGCATTGTCACCTGTCCTTCCGTCTGGTTAAACTCTATGCCAAGGCAAGATTTTGCATAGCCTAAATCCTTGACTTCGAAGTGTTTGGCCATTCTTCTTCCAAGTTCAGCAATCCTCTTCCTGTCACGGGAGGCGATTAGGATGTCATCGACGTATGTCGCAATTAGTATAACGTCTTCCCCTGAACCAATGTGAAACAAACAAGGGTCTGAGACTGAAGGTGTCGCACCCAGGCTGTTCAAGATTTCGTCCAGCTTAAGGTACCAGCTCCTCCCAGCTTGTCGTAAACCATAAAGCGACTTCTTCAGGAGGCAAACCTTGTCTCCTCTACTCAATTCTTCGAGCATGACCTTTGCCTTCATCCCAAGCTGACTCTGGCCCTCCGAATCAATAATATCCTGAAGTATTTCTCCTAAGTTCTTCGGTGGTTCCATATAAACCTCTTCTTGTAGATGTCCATTCAAGTATGCAGTTTCTACATCAAATTGCCTGATCTTCATCCCGTATTGGGCTGCAATGGATGCCATGAGGCGAATGGAACTTATTCGAGCCACTGGAGCGAATGTCTCTGTGAAATGAACGCCGGGTTGCTGACTAAAACCTTGGGCAACCAAGCGTGCCTTTTTTCTTTCAAGTTTTCCATCTGATAGGAACTTGTTCCTTAGAACAATTCGGCTTCCGACAACTTTGTGACCTCTAGGACGATCAACAAGTATCCAAGTCTCGTTCCTCACGATGGATTTCATCTCGGCGCCAATGGCTTGGCGCCATTCGTCCGCTTCGGGACCGAACATCGCTTCCTTCATAGGTATTTCCGAGAGAAACGCCTGCTCAGCTTCCTCAGCGTTTTCGGCCAAATTTGAAATGACTTGGTACTGCTTCTTCGGTCTTCCCCTCGAACCTGACCTGACCTTCCTTGGCCGGCCAGGGCCCCTTGTTTTGTGATAAATTTCCTGACGCACGTTTATGTTGGGTGCAGTGTCATCGGGGTTGGAAGATATGTCCCCATCTTCCCCTAATCCATCAGGTGATGGTACATGCGCTTCGACAGTGTTGTCGAAGCCGAAGAATACCTCGTCTTCGTCGTCCTCGAAGCGTGTGATTGGCTTATCTTCAGCGTGGCACGTTGGAGGCAAATCAATGTCCACAAATCGCCGAGCTTGTGTAGAGTCTTCGCCCTTCAGGTCTATATCCAGGTCCATTTGGGGGCTGGCTATCAAACGAGACTTGACATCCTCCATAAATTTGACGTCACGGCTTATCACCACTCGACGCTTCTTGGGTGACCACACACGGTATGCCTTGGATTCATCCGCATAGCCAAGGAAGATCCCTTCCTGTCCACGAGAGTCAAACTTTCCTCTGCTGGGTTCTCTGTCCAGATAGAGCACTTCACTCCCAAATACCCTGAAGGAAGACACGTCCGGCACTCCACCGGTCCATTTCTCGTATGGCGTTCGACCATCCAAGCTCTTTGTTGGTAGGCGATTTCGGAGGTAATTTGCTGTATTAACCGCCTCAGCCCAAAAGGAATTGGGCAATTTTGCTTCCATCAGAAGGCACCTAGCGACGTCAAGAAGAGAGCGATTCTTTCTTTCCGCCGTGCCGTTTTGCTCTGGGTTGTACGGGACAGTCAGCCTCCTAGTGATCCCTCGCCTTTTCAAGTACTCATCAAACTCTTTGTTAATGTATTCTCCACCATTGTCGGACTGCAAGCACTTTACGGTTTTGCCCTTCTGATTTTCAACAAGGGTTATGTACTCAATAGTAGCCTTGAGTACTTCAGCCTTTGACCTTAAGAATCGAATCTCGCACCATCTGGTGCTGTCGTCGATAAATTCGACAAAATACCTCGCTCCTCCCATGGATGTTGTCCTCATGGGTCCGCATACATCTGAGTGTATCACGTCCAAGACGTCTGTGTGACGGTTAGATTTACTGGGAAACGGGGTTCTTGTCATTTTCCCCCGTACACAAATGTCACAGTTCAACTTACTTGCTGAATCTGCTAGCACAACTCCCTTCACGACACCTTTACGAACGGCGTCCACAATGTCTTTTGCATTAGTGTGACCTAGGCGTCTGTGTAACAAATCAAATGGAACTTTAATTTCTTTTGAAACTGAAGTGACAGAGCACGCGTCCTGTTTGAATTCACGCACATAGTACAGATCTTCTACTCTGACAGCACTTAGTACAGTATTACCGTTCGAGTCTTGTATAACGGCACCATCTTTTTGAAACCAAACATCATATCCACGATCCGTTATCTTACTGACAGACAACAGGTTCGTTCTCAAGTCGGGTACATACATTGCATTTTCTAGCGTTACGTTCCTCTTGTCGCCAAATACGTTCGCCACAAACTGTGCTTTGCCTACGCCTGCCGTGTCTGCTGTCGCGCTGTTTGCAAGGTTTAGCGCACCGTGCCCGGTGTCGTACATTTCGCGGAAAAGTTCTGTCTCGTTGCACAAGTGCGTTGTCGCGCCGCTGTCCAAACACCACTTCCGGCTTTGATCATTTGACTTGCATGCCGAAACGTTCAAGCATACGTTATCCGCACATTTCGCACTTTCCTTCTTTTCCTTGGTTCGACACTCGTTCGCCTTATGCCCAGGCTTTCGGCACTTAAAACATCGTATTACGTGCGCGCCTCTTTGTTTCTCGCAGTCACTTTTGTTCACTCCGGGTTTGTCCTTCCGATCGCGCCAGCCGCCATTTTTCTTTACGAACATGGCACCCGACGACGCGTTACGCGCATCGCTCTTACGAGCATCACTTTCTTCTATGATTTTAATGCGAAGCGCGTCCGGGGTTGGCAATTCGTCACGCGATTCAATGGCGCACCGAAAGTTCTCAAAACTAGCGGGTAAGCTATAGAGTAATAGAATCGTCAAAAGGTCTGGGTTGATCGCGACTTCCATGTCGTTCAACTTGTCTACAGAGTCGAAAAAACTGTTTAGATGCGCGCGCACATCACTCATGTCCGCCATTTTCTGTAGCGTTAACCTCTTTAAAAGGGTTGCCTTTCTTGCCGGGCCTTTGGATTGATATATCTCTTCCAATTTCCGCCACATTTCACGCGATGTCTCGCAATTTTTTACTTGCTTAAGTTCACTCGAGGATATAGACAAAATTATGTCCGACCGCGCCTTCATATCATTGCGCACCCATTCTCGCACGTTGGCTTCGTTTGCACGATCGTTCGCCAATTCAGGTTTTAACGCGCCACCGTTTACGAACTCCCATAAATCGGCTTTAATTAACACGGCCTGCATTTGCAGTTTCCAGGTGTCATAATTGTCTTTGCCTAGAAGTTCAATCCTAGATACATTCGCGGTGTTCATGGCGTCGATCTCGGAACTCTCACGCGCCCGTTTATCTTTTATGTTAAACTTGTTATTTTACGCGACACTCACTTCCGAGCCTGGGCCCATAACCTGTTAGAGAAAGATCGCCGTGGGTCAAGTGAACCGAAACAAACAAGATAACACAATATAACAAACGTTAGTCAGCACAATAAAGTTACAAGTAACAAGTTCACGAATGTGCGTCCCCAAACTATAACGGCCATGACTCGACTGTCTACTCTCTGATAAAGACACATGCTGCGCATGCGCTATCACAAATATAGCTACACTAAACAACTGCAACTCGTCATAAATGAATACCAACATTCCAACAATTTTAAGTTCTTTCTTCCTTATTTAATATTTAAGACATCATTTGTGGTCGTTATAAATGATTTACAAAAACTAACCTTGTACAATCATCTCAAGTTGACTGACATATCTAGGCAGTGCATTTTGTTAGCATTGAGAAACCAAATCTTTCACTTTTGTTTAAATGTTAGGGTGTAGAGTTAGTCCAAGTATTTAAATTCCCTGAATTTTCCAGGTTTCTTGTATTTTTCCTGTGTAGTGCCTCCCAAATTAAAATTACCTTAAATTAAAACATCTTATTTGATTATAACATTTACATTTGCCGAAAAACTTAACTTGAATTCTCAAATGCATTTTAATAAATTGGATGCAATTTTAAAATGTTACTCAGGAATTTTTTTAATTAGGATATAAAGATAGCTTATCTAGAAAGTCAAATGATTAAAAAATAATGATCAGTATGTTATTAAAAAAAAAGTTAAACTGAGTAAAAATTTTTTTGATGTGTATTCAGATAAAACAACTAAAAGTTAAAAAACTTATATGTGTGAATGTGTTTTGAATTAAGGAATATATAAATGATAAATAAAAGTAATTTATCGATTTACTTTAATATGGTTGATCTTTAAATCATTTAATTGTTTAAGTTTATAAATATCATTTACATTTTTAGTCAATATTGAGTACATTTAGTAGACTAGTTTTATTTTCCAGGCATAATCAGTACTATCTGTAAATCTAAGATCATAATTGGTGACCTGGTGGTCTAGGGGTAAGGTGTCGCACTTCTGTGCTGGCGGCCGGGGTTCAATCCTCGGTCACGGCACAGATTTATTTGATTACCAAACCCTTCCTTCACCTCTGACAAGACATCTTGTGAATGTGAGGAATGCCAGGCCTCCAACCGTGATTCAGATTCCACGTTAAACTGTAGGTCCTCCATTTCGTCTCACAATCATCCTACCATTACACACTAGCATATGTGCGTATAACCCGAACGGGTAGTAAGACGCGGTGCTAATAATAATATAATAATAATATCATAATTAATAAGTCAACTTTGCTTTATGGGCACAAATAGAAGTTTATTTTATCACAATAAGCAGTTGAAAGCAATAATAAATGAACTACACTATATACACATAAAGTTTAGTGAAACTAGAGTTATAATGCACCTTGTGTCGATGTCCCTGGTGTAGGTGTCCATGTAACAGAGGTGGATAGTGAATCAGGGTGGGAACTGTTTGCAGCTTCAGAGCTCCTACTGCAACATACAAATTAGTCTAATTTGCATAAAATAGAGAAATACTGGACTGACTCTACAACACATGATTAGGCAGGATGGTATGGTGACTTAACATGCCATAAGACAAGGAGGGACTAAGTAGAGGAAAGATGGCATTGTAAATTAAATCCTGACTTGGAATTAGTACTTGATCATATTACAAAATACAGTTCAAACTCCTATTGGATTGTGAAACCCCCCATGTCTAAAATGCTAAATCTCTAACTAGCTAGATATAAAGCATGTCTCATTAGCAAGTGGTCTCAATAACTAGTTCTCACGGTAAATTCATTTATTTGTATACAGGCTAATTATTCATCCAACTCATTATTGTAGGGAGACTTGATCTTGAATCTTGAAACTTTCAGGTGAAACCTGACCTGATTCTTAGGCTCTTAGATCTGAAGCTGGATCACTAGATACAATGAAGAATCAAGGCTAATGGGAAGCTAGGATTACTTGAATAAGATAATATTAAAAATAAACAAATAGTGTGATGATACAGACAGTTCAAATTACGATGAAATACACAGCTACACTCTTATAACCTCAATCAATGTGGCTTTGGTGATGAAGAGAAAACATTTAAATGTGAATTGAAAAATAAAAATATTTTAATTGGATGAATTTATTAGTTAAATTCATAAAAATAAGTGTAAGTACAACAGACAACAATTTTCCACCATCATCTTTAAGATGGGGATGCATATGTTCAAATCCATCATGGAGGTAATAATTTTTTTGGTAGTAATTAGTTATTATTTGCTAATAATTTGAGGGTATCATTATGTTAACTTGAAATAGTAAGATTTGAGTTCAGAAAAGTTTACTTTCTCAGTTTGAATGGATGTGGTGAAAACGCATCACAAGATCAGAAAAATTAGTTATAGGAAGAAAGACAGGTCAAAAATGTGTAAAAATATAGTGAAATTCCATAAAGGATTAACACTTACCATTGATTTGTAGATAGGTTATTGAATTCTTTAGTGAAATGTGTAAAAATATAGAGAAATTCTTCAGAATGAGTTTTCCATGGTTGGTTTGTTCTTCTTAAGTTTAAAATGCTTCTACTTTGTGTTTATTTACTCTTTATTTATTTACACAATCTGTTAAACTGACCGATTTTAAAGTGTGACATCATACCTGAAGAAAAAACTGTGTGAACTGCGCAGTTTGTACAGATAATAATGCAGGCCTCAGAACTGAGCAAATGGGTGTCAACCCATTGTGTAAGGGGTGCAAGACAAAGAATAAAAAAAAAAAAAAAAANAAAAAAACAGATCACCAGAGATCTTTATTGTACCCACACTAAAACATACCAAGCCGAAGTATCCAGACCTAGCTATCTTAACTTTCAGTTAAAATAGTTGATTCAACTATTGACATTGAGGGAGTTAGAATTTAACTTAATGTAAATGCATAGCAAATGACATGAAATTAACTTTGGCATGAAGGCCGTTTTATTATCATAGTAGTGAATAAGACTCAAAAGGTAAACAATATAATATTTAGAAATTGTGGACAAAGCGCAATAATAGATAGTTCAACAACATCAGTCAGGAAGCAATATATGTAAATAAGTATACAAACCAATACTAAATTTAAGTGTTCAAAACGCATTCAACTAAATTAGAGCATATTCATTATAAGGAAACATTACCAGTTCAAATGTAAACAAAATCGATTATTGCAAACTATATGCAAATTAGAATGCATGGATACAACCTATCATCTAAACATTAGGACTAAGGCGTTCAAAAGATAACTATATACACATGATATTAAGCCCTTCTTAAAAACCTATACATATCACATTTCCGTAATAATAAAACATAAATTTTATATAACTAGTAGAGTTTTGCTCATAACTATACACCTGGATCTAATGTTTATAAGAAACATCATTATTCTCAACTAATAACCCGTGAGGCGAGGGGGATAAGTTAGACCCAAAAATAGTTATTTATTTTCTAACCTAGCTACCAAGTTTACAATAAACTCCTAACATACTAAAAACATCCTGTTATTCCCAATAGCATTAAACTTGAAAATATGATACCAAACATTATTAGTTACACCTGGATTCACTACAACTGTAAGTATATGGCAAAAAAAATAAAGTGCATGAGAGCGCACAAAGATTCAATTAAATAATTCTGACTTGTGAATAAATCATCTGAACTTGGATAAAAAAGGTTTAAAACTATAAAAAATAAAATAAATCGAAGCATAGTTAAATTTAGGCCCCTCGTAATTTAGAATGAGTTTAGTTGTTGCCAAGTTTTCAAATAAAAAAAATTATATATATATATATATAAAAAGTATTTTTCAAAATAAGATCACTCACATGTTGTTAAGTCCCTTATTCCTATTCGCATCAAAGAGTAAAGTTCTATTCTGGGAACTAGCTTATATTTCAATTTGAACAGCAGGGAAAAATTGTAGGGAGATATGACATAACCAATGAAGTCATCAACAGCTCGTCAGAAATGGCCCTCTCATCGACGCCTACGCACAACATCGTGAGGATGACTATGAGGGGGTTTCTACAAAACGCTCCCCATAACCCACAAACTAACTCGTGAACACCGCCAAGCCATAGAATCCATTTGACAAAATCAGAGCATCCTAATACTACTGGCAGACAAAGGATCCATGACAGTAGTAATGAACAAATATGATTACATCACAGAAACACACAGACAGCTTTCGGAGTCGTCCACATACAGAAAAATTGAGTATGATCCCACTATAAAATTTGCCAACCGGCTTCAAGAACTCATCACTAAAGAGACCAAGCGACAAAACCTTTCTCCACCCATCGTCCAGATTCTTCTACAAAAAACCCAATAAAGCCAAATTTCTAAATGCTTCCCAAAATCCACAAAGATACCATACCACCACCAGGAAGGCCTATTGTCTCCAGCTGCGGATCCCTCACAGAAAGAATTTCAGCTTATGTCGACCTACAGATGCTGCCATTTGTTACCGGACTACCATCCCACATTAACGACACCAACCATTTCCTTCAAAAACCCAATAGCCTTCCCCAAACTTAACCTCAAAGCACCATACTTGTCACCATTGACGTTGTGTCGTTGTATACCAACATTCCTCATGTTCATAGCCTGGCTGCAGTGGACCATTTTCTCGACAAGTGTCCGATCAATACCACACCTACAACATCATTTATTCTGGATCTCACTAAATTTATACTAGAAAAGAACAACTTTCAATTCATAGGATCAGTACTTCATTCAAATCAAAGGCACAGCAATGGGTACAAGGATGGCAACTTGTATGCCAATTTCTTCATGGGCAAACCGGAAAAAAACTTTTCTTGACCACCAAATCAACAAACGACTCTGCTGGCTTCGCTTAATCGATGACATATTCATGGTGTGGACAGCTAGCCAAGACAATCTAACCCTATTTTTAAACAAACTAAACTCCTTTTCAGCTCTGAAGTTCACCTCAAATAAATCCCACGACCAGGCAACATTTCTTGATGTGGACATTAGGCTGTCAGATGGCCACTTCAAAACCTCGGTGCATCTTAAACCCACTAATAGACAACAAATATCTGCATTTTGATAGCTGCCATCCATGCAACACTAAAAGATCTATCCCATACAGTCTCATTGCATCTCCTTCGATCCAGAAAGTCTTCAAAACCACCTCGAAGACCTCCAAGAAGCTTTTACAGAGAGAGGATACCCTAAACCTCTTATTAAGAACCTACTTCGACTAGCTGAAACTCCACAATCACCCAAACCTGAAAAACCAGATACTATACCTCTAGTGACAAAGTACTATCCATGCCTACAAAAGATAAACAAAATAAATATTAGCGTCAGGTTTTCACATATTGGAAGTATCCAACCGTACCAACAATACTCTAAAAAAACCCACCAGTCCTTGTGTATAAACAACCTCCATCACTCAGAAATCTTCTGGTACACCCTAAATTTAAAAGTGAAAATGACACAACCTTTATTCAATCACAACAAGGCTCTCAGCCCTGTAACAAAACAGCTTGCAAAACCTGCCAAATACATCATCCAGCAGCCACTTTCTCTAACAACATCACCAACTCCATCTATACCATAAAAGGCAGTTACACATTTGAGTCCAGTAACCTAATTTACCAACTAGAATGCTAACAATGTACTGCATAATATGTTGGCCTCACCAATGAAACTCTTCGTAAAAGAATGAATGGACACCACCATGACAGAAAAATCAAGAATCCAGTAAAACCCGTTTCAGCACATGCCTCCACTCATAACCTCAACTTTGAGGACTGCTACACTGTTAAGGTGTTAAATCATTTAACAAGTCACAATGTAATATGTCTCAGTTAAGAAGATGGGAACTGGCACATCAATGGATCACAAAGTCTAGAAAACCACCCAACCTAAATATTCGCTAATTTCAACCCAGAGGCTACACCAGCACCACCTACCTCCCATAGAGTAATAAAAAAACATTCTAAGAATTTCAATCCACCAGAGAAGTTTTCATCCATACCAGTCAAGTTGGCATCACTGAAGACAACATCCTGTTCAGTCTACTACTACTTCCTGAGGAAGATGCTATAATATCAAAATATTGATGTGTGTATGTAAATATGTGTTAGTGTTTTTACTTTTATTTGTGCTCTATCATTTTCCTAATATTCTATCCTTTTATTTATTACCAACTATGAGGGGGTAGGGAGACACACACCACTTAATGACTTCATTATTGTTTTCTTGCCAAACTCAAATGATAAGCAGTGTTCTGTGCTGACGTGTGTGGAGTGTCCATGATTAGGCGCTGACTTCCTTGTTAAATGGGGTAAGTGTGTATACACTCTTTTAAGGCGGCAGAGGTTGGTGGCACTGTTAGTTTGTAGCCACAGTACAGGTACTCTTTTCCACAAAGAACTGTGCAGTTAGTTCCCTTTGTAAATCCCGAATTTCTCTCAGTTACCTGCCAACACCATGATGACAATATCTCAAGTGAATCAACCTTCCAAAAGAGAGATGACTCTAGACTTTTTGAAGCTTACCGATCTTTGCTTGAACTTTGGGACATTAAAATTTGCATTACAGCAACAGAGAAAAGCTTATGACAGCTTTGCTGAGAACCTAAAAGTGATAGATTCAAATTATTCTCGAAAAAGCGTTGAGAAAAAATAAATAAAATTTTGTACTCTTAACTTTTCCAAAGGAATTAAAAAGTTTGAATGACTCAAAACTATCAGGAACTTCACCCAATGTCCTGTAGATCCCCTCACTTTGGTACTACAATGAGTTGTTACTTGTCGACCAGGAAACTCCCGACAAGAGTTTGTCAACTGTAAGTGCAGTAAGTGGCCCACCAATTGGAGGAGACTAAAAAAGCAACAAATAGTTTATATAATCTTCTACATCAGTTTCTAGCAATTATTTCAACAGATGAGCATCACATGATAATATATCTATCTTTTTTCCAAAAACATTTCTTGCTCCACATTATATGTTTTGTTTTCTTATTTTGTGATAACATTATAGCTGACAATGCAGCTAGTAAATAACAAGCTACAATCTTGTTTTGTCTTTATCTACCATATTAGATAATCGCACAATAAAACATAAGAACTGACAAAAAAACTAACGGAACTGATGGGAAAGCTGTGCTTTGCCAGATAACATCCAGTACAGTTTTTTTACAACGTTAAACTGCAAAGTTTAACTGATAGTATATGGGCACCTTTAGATAAAACATCACAAAAAAAAGTCTCTCTTTTTGTACGACTCAAATTGCAATTGCAAAAATGTTCATCCAATCAGATAATTACATTACACAATACACATACATTTGGCCTTAAAAATTCTGAAACGGCAATAAATAGCATTCAATATTTATATAACATAAATAAAATTAATTTTAATCGTAACGTTAACAAAGAAGCATTGGAACGAGTACAAAAATAACACATTAGTTCCAATGTTGCAAGAAGCTTATCGAGCTATGTTTGTGATTGAAATAATATTAATTTTTAATCAAACCATTATACATAAAATATAAAAACCCTTAATCATCATTATAACAATTACATTAAAGATTACATTAAAGAAATAATAAACCCCTTAAATGCTAAATAACATCATGATAGTTGTTTATATCTATTATGTTTTTTAGGGAATAAATGTTTATTTTCCTTTACTAGTGATGAATATGTAAACTAACTTTTATTATGTGACTTACAAAGTGATGGATCCTTTTTATATTGCTGACTGACTGGTGGCGCAACCTGTTGGGGAACCTAAGAAATAATATGTCTAGTTCTGTTTTGTAAAAATTAGTTGCCATGTCAATAGTTTTTGTTTTTATTTCAGTAATTAGATGAGTCTCGGAATCAAACCGTTTTGATTTTCTAATTTTTGTGAAGTGATTGTTTTCAATGAGTTCTAGAGTTTATAGCTTTTGGCACTTTGTATCTACTTTGTTAATCATGGATTTATATTTTAGAAGCTTCCCCCTCGCCCTTCTAAAATTAGGATTGCTTGATGTCTATGTTTTTCTCATACACTTGCTTTTGATTTCCAAATTGTGGGGTAACATTATGGTTTGATCCTATTTTAGTTGCAAGGATTAGGTGTTTTAATTTTAGATTGAAATGTAGATTATTCAGTATTTATTTTTCCCTTTTTGTCAACATGGCCTAGGAGATGTATAATACAATATAACCTAGTTAATCCAAACTAATTGGGACCGAAGCTTGTTCAGATTAAGCGGGAGAATACAGAGATGCTGTATTTTCAGGAATTTTAAATAAATGAATTAGTCAAATCAAATTTTCATTTATTTAAATGATGTATAACAATAAGTAATATGTAGGGTAAATATTTTTAGTTACAGGAAAACACATTGTGTTGACTACAACATGTAAATATTTATCATCATATATCATTGTTTCTTCTAATTCTCTTTTAACTTTGAGTTTGTTAACAAAAAATATATTTCATTTGACTTTTTTTTCTCGTTTTCCGAAAAGTGTGTTCTGAATATCCAGAATTTCGGACTACTGAGGTTTTACTGTATATACATTTCTTTTTTGCAAATTTTAAGTGATTTTAACACATAACTTAAAGTAATATTTTTAATATGTAGCTTCTCCACTACTTACTTCACATTATTTTAGTTTTTCCTTTTAATGTAATTATTTAAAATGTAGATTTAAGTCATTTATTTGTTGTTACCTTGTAACACTCTTTTCATGGTTTGGTGCTGAGATGGGTATATTTCTATCATAAGTGGGATTGGTTTATGTTTGCAGATGTTGCGATGAGTATTTTTATAAATTTTCTCAATAGTCAAGTTGTAAGAATATTTTAATTTATATGCAAAGTAGGTTCACAAAACCTAAGGTTGGGTATTGCTTGATATACACTTCCTCTTTTTACTTAATAGATTTTATTATCTTTACTATGTTACTTTTCCTCTACTGATTGTATCATGGAATTATGTCATTTTGTTGGTTGGTTCCAAGCCTTGTACCCTATTTTCAATTTAATCATAAATCATTATATTCTGTTGTACAACACACATTTTTATAAGCTTTAAAAAAAATTGTTTTAACCTTTTTATTCTTTTCAGGTAATTTTACATTTTTACATTTCCATATTTTCTGTACTGCGGCCATTTTGAATAACCTTTTATTTATTTATTCCTACTTTTTAATATTTCTGTCATTATTGTAGACTTTTAGCAACCTCCATAACCTCTGTTCATTTATCAATACACGCATGCGCGCGCACACACACACATTGAGTTTCCACCCACACCTCACCGATCTTGTATCTCTCAGCTCATAATCATAGTCATCACCACCACCACCACCACCACCATCATCATCATCAACTGTTTCCAGCCTGCGTCCAGGTCAGTTTAATAAAAATGCCTCCATCTTCCTCCTTTAATCTCTTCCCTATGTCTCTTCTCAATTGTACACTTTCTGTTATCTCCTCCTAGCTCTTTCTTGGCCTCCCCCTTTGCAGTATTTTACCTACATACTTCATTTCCAGAATTTTCTTCAGCATCCTCTCTTTTTACATCCTCATTACATGCCCATACCATCTCAGTCTTGCTTCCTCTACTATCTTATGTACTCTTTGTACCCCCACTCTTTCAAGGATCATTTCATTTTAATCTTGCTTCTCGTGACTGCTAACATGACCTCACAAACTTCATTCCCATTGCTTCCCCCTTCTAAATTCAATGTCCATGTTTCTGCTGTATATGTGGCAATGGGTACAATGTATGCCCTGTACAACACTTCCTTACACTTCAAGGGCACTTCTATTCTCCATAGTAGGTTTCTCACACACCTATAGAACAACTCTCTCTGCTGTCCTCTTCGCATTAAATCCGGTCTACTTCGACATTTTTCCTCAATCACACTTTCAAGATATTTTACGTTCTGCACTTTTTTCAGCTTTACTCCACCCAACTTTATAGCTTTACTAGGCCTTATCCTCTTGTTTGTACATTGCCATAACTTCCCACTTTGCCATGATAAATTTCATTTCACAATCTTTCCCTTCCTCATTCCAGTCCTTTATTAGCACTTCCTTCTCCACCCATACCATCAAGTCATCAGCTAACATGATTACCTTCATTCTCTTATCCCCGAGTTTTCCTACCACTTTGTTCATGGCCATTTCCATTACCATTACTGATAGTAATGGTGAGAAGGCACTCCCCTGCTTCAATCAATATTTTATTTGGAACCCCTCTGTCCTCCCACTCTCAGTCTTAACAAAACTCCTGCTATCCTTCATTGCTTTAAAATTTTAATTTCAATCCATGCTATCATACGCCTTCTTCTCATCCATAAATACCATTACCAAGTCTTTCCCATATTCTTACCTTCTTTCCATCAGCTGTCGTATGGCAAAGATTAAGTCTATTGTAGATCTCTGTTCCCTAAATTCATGTTGTTCCTCTCTCTCTCTCAACTGCGGTTAATTTTTATAGAATCTAGGGGATCTCAGCTTTTAGTGCCTTACTTGTTTTTTTAATTCTAATTTTGGTGCAACACTTTATTTTGTTTTGGATGTTTTATTTCCGATTTTTTTTTCTAGTATGATTTTATTTGTTTCAGTAGTTTAAACTATAAATGTTTTGTAATAAATAAATTAATAATAATGAATTAATGTATAATAGTAATAGAGAGAAATAAGCGACAGGTAGGCGCGGCACGGTACACTATCCAAAGCTTTTGCATTTGGCTGACTGTAATTACTGGTCTCAATATCACCCATAATATGTTTCATCTTAGTACTGTAGTTGTGACCATACGTACTCTTCCTATTTTACCTTCCAATTCACCTTTAATAAGCATTCTAATGAATTCAATAAATATATGATGTGTATGAGCAATCCAATTATCTCTCCATAGTTTTATAGAATTCCATATAATTCTTTTTTCATTTAATCTTGCAAACAACTCATGAATCATGATTACTAAGTTTATCAATATATGATATTTGTAATTTTCACCAGCACTATGTTTAAAACACATTTATCTTATTTTCTGATCAAATAGAAGTTCACGTTTTCACATCAGTAAGGTAGTCCAGTAATTTGGTAGTTTTTATCTGGAAAGTTTTGGAGAAGTTCTGATTTTTGGTTCCTTTAAATTTTCAGGGTGTTGATTACTAATTTCCCCTTTGGCACCACAAAAATTTTGGGGAATATGAAAAAAAAAATATAGTAAAAAATAATAATATATATACAATAATAAACTAGAGAAAATTTGTTATAATTTATCTCTGTAAGTTTTTTTGTCAGATAAATAGTCTAGGCACAAGTGCGCTTTGAAATAGTCAGTTTGTATATGTTTCCCTCACCTCTTATTGTCTCTGTTACACTCTCTTTCTCTATATTTCTCCCGCCCCCCTCCCTTACACTTCTAAAACTGGCTAGGTAGGTGTGGAACTAAGTGTCGGCCGTCTGTCCTCGAGACTCCTTTGTTTGAGTATCCCCTTCCAGATTCAGACTTTGTATCGGCTGTGTCTCTTCTGGTGGGTTTTATTTGTGGTAGTGCACTGGAAGATGGAAGTAAAGTGACAGTAGTGAAACAAAAGGACTTGAAGACATTTAATGAAGCAAGTAAGCAAGTAAGTTCATCTGAATGGGAAAAAATAACTAAAGTTCAGGAAAAATGTAGAAAGCAGTAAATTAATGAAAAACTAATTGCTGCCTATGTGAAGAGGGCTCACCAGGGTGGTCAGACACAGCAATTACGCTCGTCTGTACCTATCTTATCTTTCAAAACTCATTATTTTTTTGTGTGCATTGGTGGTAACACCACAGTTTATAGAGGAACAAAAAGAACTTCTCGCACATAAACACAATCTTGTGTATAGTATTAGGCATTTAAAGGTGAGAAATAAAGTTGTACAACTTGCTGAAAAAAGTAATGATGAGTATCGACGAGCCATACTACGTGTTGGGCCAGTTCCTGACTCAATAGTAGCTGACGGCCACAATCATCTCTTGTGTATGAAAAAAGTGTACTGTTGACCATAGGCTGAAGAAAAGAAAGTATGTGGTCCATTTAGCAATGAAATTGAGAAAGCAATGCTAAATACAGTAGCCCCATTACTTCTTTGGTGCTGCCTGACAACTCACAGCTGACGGCTTTGAAAAGTTACCATACTAAATTATGTATCCCTACGCCGAACCATATGATCTGCAAAAACATGTGTTTAGCAGCTGTCACTTTTAACAGTCAAAATATAGGTATATACCTAAATGTTGACTGTCAGTCAGCACCAAAGAAGCCAATTTTCTCTGGACGAATTGATGAACCAGATCGAAGGTGATTACCGTCCTGACAAAGACTGTGAAAGCTCAGATTCTCAAGAAGTATGGAAGTGATATATTATTAATATCAACAACTTTGAACAAAAAGCCTGTTGTGGGTTTCAAAAACACAGGCTACAAAATTCTGACAGATGCCTGGTATCAGCAGAAATCGCTGTCTGAACAAGAGGAACGATGTCAAATTGTTGAGAAAGCAGCTGCTATAATTGTTGAAGATATATGGTCCCAGGTATTCAACACAACACAATACCCCCCACCAAATAGTTTTTTTTGAAGGAAATGAGAATCTAATTTTCGACACTCTTTGTGCTTTCAATGAGTGAGACAGCGGTATTGAAGAAAAAGCGTGGAGACATTTACAAGTGGAAAAATAAGTCTGTAGCACTTGCACACAGTATGATTAGTGCTGTGAGACCAAAATCATTCCTTTCACCTATGCAAGTTGGTTTGGCGGCATTTCTATATAAAAAGTATGGCTCCCGGAAGTTAATTGATGTGTTGTCATCCCTGGGATTTTGTTCTTTTTATATGGAAGCTGTATGTTTAGAATTAACAGCAATCATGAGCCAACCACTGGAAGTTAACAGAGAATCCTTTTCTCAATTAGTATATGACAATGCAGATATTAATGTTCAGACACTTGATGGACATAATACCTTTCACGTTATGGGTGGTATTGTTTGTATCACCCCAAAAAGTGCATTTGCTCCAGATCAAAATATTTCTCGAGTGATGAAGGCTATACCTTCAGCATAAGTCGTTGGAAGTTTCAGAGCTGTTCAAATGTAGAAATTTCGAGAGGACAAGTGATGTGGGCTTAGCAGCAATCAAGAGCTATGATCTCCGTGAAGTTTACCCATCAACAGATACTGTTATTCCTTCTGTATCTGACTTGGTGATCTGGCGGTCTAGGGGTAAGGTGTCAGACTTCTGTGCTGGCGGCCGGGGTTCAATTCTCGGTCACGGCAAAGATTTACCTGATTACCAAACCCTTCCTTCACCTCTGACAAGACATCTTGTGAATGTGGGGAATGCCAGGCCTCCACTGTGGTTCGGATTCCATGTTAAACTGTAGGTCCTTCATTTCATCTCACAATCACCCTACCATTACACATTAGCGTAAGTGCGTATAACCCGAACGGGTAGTAAGACGCGGTGCTAATAATAATAATAATAATGTATCTGACTTGCTGTGGCTTTACAGCAAATGCAAAGACCTACCAGATATTCCAGGGTGGAATGGGTTCATGGAGGAAGTTACAAAAGATCTCCCATACCAAACAATGTTTATTGCTTGCCAGCAGTTCATTAATGCACCTCCAAGTAATTGACATGAACTACACAGCTTTGATGTGTGCTGTAGAAAAGAGTAAATCATTACATAAGCTAAACTGTCTGGTGACATTTGATCAACCTTTGTACCTCAAGGCAAGATATATTCTTTCAAACTGTCATGGAGATCCTGAACTATCAAATATTGTCATAAGATTATGTACTGACCAAATTTCTATCGACCTTGAAGCTCCTGATACTGGCGAGTAGCGAAGTCTGTCGGACATAATTTAAATTAAGGAGTAGTTTCGGAATAGGTGGCGATCTGGATGAGAATTAGTGGAACTAAAGTTTTTAATAATCTTTTATAAATGATTAATTCAATCTTGGCTAAGCAATTAAATCTCTTTGTACCTTTTTTATATATGTAATTTTACCTTAATGTTTTTTTTATACCTTGTATTTTAAAAATGGCAAGTCTTCAACGATAATGCCATTGGTCCTTTTTTATCTTGCGAACTTGTCGCTGATTGGCCTCACCAAAAATCACGATTTCCTGTGCAGGGAGATTACGCTGTTCACTCGTTCATTCTCTCTTTGGATTCTATTAATATGATATTTGGAAGAAGGTATAGTAAAGGTGGATAGAAACATATAAAAGAGGGACAAACACAATATGGCCTTTACAATGAAAAGAAGAACACAGTTCACACTTTACACTGCTGCCAATAGACAAAAAGGTAATGGTTGCCTCTTAAAGAAAATTGATCGTCACCGCCCAATCCCCCGACCCAGGTTTCATTCTATCGGAACTCATCAGAGAGGAGTGTGAAACGCACAACGCAACTTCCTAAAAGAGAAAGTTGCGCTGCTGCGTGGTAGTCGCTTTTGATGGATACTCCAACAATGTTGCTAGTAAAAGTACTGGATACATGGAGCGCTCAAGGAGAGCTCGCAAAAACAAGTCTGTTGAAATACTGTTTAGTGGAACAATAGCACCCACGGTTTCTCAGGAGAAATTCCTTGCCAACTCAAAGAATAAAAGTCATTTTGATATCAATGCTAGTGAATAAATTCACAGAGGCGAACATGGTCTGCAAACCAGCAAAGGAAGATGCAGATCTTATAGTCATCTTGAAAGATCTCTGTATTTCTCCTTATGTTCACTTTCTAAAGCCAAGAAAAGGCAAAGTCCCTCAAACCCTATATCATCTGCTAAGTGCAATTGACAAAACTGTTAGCGAATACTTTTTTTTTTCATGGCATGAGTGGGTGTTACAACACATTAGCTTTGTTAAATCAGAGTAAGATGAAATTTTTCTTACTCTGAAGAAGAATCCTAATCTGATCAACACTATTCGGGTATTTAAAAACCCTAAAGCTGTTCAAGAGACACTTGTCGATGCAGGTGAACGTTTCCTTATTGCATTGTATGGGTTTGCCAGGAAAAAAAGAAGCTTCATTAAACAAGTTGAGGTATAAGCACTACCTAACGTCTGCATACAAGACCACAGCCAACATTTCTTCACTACCCCCTATTAAACTTGCAGCATAACAACATTCGCTATGGGTGTTCAACCAGGTTCAACAATGGCTTGGTCATTAAAAAAGACCCCTTGTTCCAGAAGCTATATTAAATCACATTTCATGCAAATGTAAGAAAGGCTACCAAGGGAAATGTGGCTGTAGGAAGGCAGGTCTATATTGTTTGCAAATTTGTTTGAACTGTGAAGTAACCTGCAACCACTTGGAGAAAGCTGATACGGACAAGGGTGAAGATGTGAACGATCTTGACATCCAAGGAATTCAAGACCAGGGCCAAGAACTTGAAGTGGAGCAATCAGAAGGTATTTTCATTACTATGGTTACGAACACAACTATACATTCTTTAATATCCCACTTTCGATGGTTTTACACCTTAGTCACACCTTGATACAACCATGATGAACTAACATAACAATTGTTTTACTTCTTTTCTACGTAAACGAAAGGCTTTGGAGAATGAGGACAAGGAGAATGGGCAGCCTGGACCTTCAGCAACAAAGCGGCCAAGAAGATTCTAGTAAGCTTTTCATTTTTACTATCTCTACTTATTTACCTTGCATATTATATTCCTACACATTTTTTTTATCACAACTGTTTTTAGTTTGTCACTGTATCAGGATGTATGTTAATAAAAATGACATGTATCAACATGAGTATACACACATGTTAATTATAACCCTATGCTTATAAACACCTTAGGTACTAGGTATAACAATAAGAACTGTAAGATATATTCACATATTATTTGTTCTTAATAGAAATATCATCAAACTAGAGTTTTGTAGTGAGAAAGAAGCAGGTTGCAATTGAATGATGAACACTGAGCGCTATATCACACATAATTCAAATAATTTTCAACCCACGCTTGTGCCTAAACTATTTATCTGGGGGAAAAAAAAAAGAGGTAAATTGTAGGAAATTTTTTCTGGTTTATTTTTGTATATAGTGATTTTTCTCGAAAAGTGCATCTTTTTATGTTATAAGAATTTTTTCTTCTTTTTTTCTAATATTCCCCAAAAATTTTTAAGATGGGAAAGTGGGAATTTGTATTCAGCACCCCGAAAAACACAAAAAAACCAAAACTCAGAACTTCTACAAAACTTTCCAGGTAGAACCCATTTCAAACACTGATTGACCGGACTAGAGAGCCACACTTAAAACCATGTATTTAAGGATTTTTTTCCTAACATTCACATCTAAATGTTTAAAGTCAAAAACTGTTTCATTTAGTGATATTTAATATAGATATTCACCTTAGTCTTGCAAGCATTTTGTCTGCATTGTTGCTAACATCAGCATCTTCTTCCAATGAACCCATCTGGAGCTGTTGGAGCAGTTTTCTCATTGTTCTTAAATGATTCTAAAATAGAAATTAAACTACATATTTGTACATTAATTAAAAAATGCATCCAATCAATGTTAGTTTTGTGTGAACATGTGTTTTAAAACTAATAGGTTTTAAATCATAACAAGCATGAATGAATGTGCATGACTGTAGTGAGGTCAATTTTTTAAAGGTCAGCTTGTATTTTTTAGACAGTAGATATTTCTTCAAAGTACTCCAATTAGGGATTTTTTTGGGTGATGTTTAGTAGCATATTGATGGAGTCAAAAGAACAATCAAGCCAATAGATATGTGAGGTGTGCTACTAAGTCAATTGAACACTAAGGTGTACCATTTCAACCTAGCAAGACTATGTGCTGCCAAGTTAAGAGCGTAACATAAACTGTCAACTAAACATGAAAGTGTGCTGTTGGCCTGATTATTATTATTAGCACCACGTCTTACTACCCGTTCGGGTTATACGCGCTTACGCTAATGTGTAATGGTAGGGTGATTGTGAAATAAATTTATGCCGGGACCGAGGATTGAACCCCGGCCGCCAGCATAGAAGTCTGACACCTTACCCCTAGACCGCCAGGTCACTCTGTTGGCCTGATACAAATTAGCAAATAAACATCTTGCTTCATTTCTTCACACATTCTTCCCACTTTCTTCTTCTGATAAGTTTCACAGCTACAAAATATTTAGTTTATTCTCAGAAATATTCCTTTTTACATATTGAGAGAGACAGAAAAACAAAAATATTTGGAAAAGTTAAAGTAACTGAAACTTGGAGCGTTACCAGATATGTCTTGCAAGCTTCAGTGACTATCCAACTTTTTCAAATATATAACAATCAATTTTATGGTTTGTTTTTTTTACTTTCTTAAAATCAAAAAGGAATATTTCTGAAAATTATGAAAATCATGTGTAACTGTGAATGTGATCAAAAGATGGAAGTGTGAAAAGTGCTTGCAGAAATGATAATAGAAGTTTCTTTCTATCAAGGCCCTACTCCGTAGTTGGCATATCTTCCCTAATAATTGCAATACATTATTTTATAGGTGATTAAGTGACAGCTGATTGTATAAATGAAAAGGTTTATAAAATTTAAGATTATGTATAGTCCTTGTAGCTTTACAACTGTCAAAAATTCGCAATTTCATACAAATCAATTGTACAGGGTCTTGCATAAGTCACTTTACCAAAAATGCATGAGATCCTATTTTATCTTAAATACATAAATTAATTTGCCTGTTATAATAACTGATCGAAGTGATTGCCAATGTTTTCGATGCACTTAAAACACCTATCTGATTTAGATTTACAGAGTCTATCCCACCATTCTGGATCAAATTTTTATTGAAATTTAACTTCTGTAACTTCTTTCAAATGGCCCAAATCATGCGGTTTCACAGAAAAAACATTGTTTTTCCTTATTCCCCACATGGTGAAGTCACAGGGGGTTAAAACAGGAAATTTTGCAGTCTTCACAATGGTTCCTCTTCTACCTATCAAGATGGTGAAGTGCTCATTAAAAACGTTATGGTAAATAAGTAAAATGCAGGGGAGCACTGTCATCTTATTGCCAGATAATCTGGTTTCTCATGTTTTGAAAAATAAGACTATTCTCCAATTTGATGATTATTTTATGAAGCATTTCCAGATAGTTAACTGTGGTCACTGTTCCATCAAACAAATAGGGTCCAATAATGTATACCCTGCCCAAACTGTGACACCTGGTACATTTAATTCTTTAGTGGTAATGACATGTGGATTTTCAGTTGCCCAACAAACACAATAATGTTTATTAACATGCCCATTCAATTTTAAAGTTGCTTCATTGGTCCACAAGATACGTTTAAAGAATTCAAGATCCGCCTTGTTTCGAATTGTGCACTCCTCACAGAATAGAAGGAATATGTCGGGATCGTCTTCATGCAGGGCTAGTAGTAGCCTACCTGTATGGTTTCATTCTCAAACTTAACATCTTTTTTTCTAACACTATTATCTGATATTTCTGTCTCTCACAAGGCTTTTCTTGCTGATATTTGCGGCGACTAAACAAGAGTTTCTGCCACAATATACAGATTTTCAGTTGTACAAATCTACCTGGGACGTCCAGAGCGCGGTGAATTGGTTACTGTACCTGTCCGTTTAAACCTCTTACTAAGGGTATACATTGCTTGGTGAATTAGAAGTTGAGTATTATGAAAATGTTCTTCAAAAGCTGTTTATACTATAGAAAAATCATCATCGTATTGCCACCATTTTTATATAAGGAAAACTCGCTGTTCTGATGAAAGTTTTCTACTCATAATGATGCTTAAAAACCAACAGCGCTAACAATGACAACACGCGCATCATTTGTCAGACTAAAAAAAGAAGAAGAGTGCAATGCACACACTGTTTCAAAAGGTTTGAGAAAAGGAGCCAATAGGGTTTACTTTATTTGATTTGGTAACATTTGAGGTAAAATTAATATTAAATGAGGAATAATTTAATGTTCTAAATATAAATAAGTTGATAATAAAGAGTATAAAAATAAATCTGATAGCTATTTGTGGGATAGAGATATTAGGTTTATACTAATAAATTCAATATGACATACTGATGTTGATAATTTAACTAATCTTTCCATTATAAATAGTTGTTATATTACTATTAAATGGTTTAAGAGACCAACACTTACTTTCAGTCATCTAATGAATATAAATATCTTCTATTTATAGAACGCTGTCATGAACTTGACTTGGGCACCAGTAAACTGAGATAAGGACAGCATAGGTAAAGTGAATTATGCCAAACCCCCTAGGTATTATAAACTTATTTATTGAAAAAAAAAACCCATTTTTTTTTCTCTAGATAAACGAATAAATAGTTTGCGATTCATGCCAAAATGCGAACCAAAAATACACTTGTGATATTATTTATAACTTGTAAGTTTTCTTTTATGACTTGTCAAAATTACATTAATTTAAGACACTAAATTAATATTTACCTTTCTATCAGGACTTAAAGTTTCTAACCAGCTAGTTTGGGGTGGTTGTGAAAGGTAATAATTTGGCTTTGTTGAACAATCAAGAAGCCCTGCAAAAGAAAACAAAAGAGAGGGGAGACCTGAAGATTTATTTTTGTAATTAACATAGAACAATGACAAACACAGTGAAATATAAACTTTGTATATCATAGCAAGAGGTGTGATTATGTGTTTTTTGTTGTTACCAGGTACTGTCATGTGAAATAGTGTTTGTTATTATTACCAGGTGTTATTGTGTTTGATGGTGTTATTCTTGCCAGGTATAACCAGGTGTGATGGTGTGTTTATTGTTGATATCAGGTATTATCATGTAAGATGGTGTTTATTGTTGATACCAGATATTGCACCGCCCACCTTCTCTATTCCTTCTTTGATATATAAAGGGGCCGGGTGTTTAATTATTAAACCTAATAGAGTGGACGGCACACAAACAAACATGTTAATTAGTAATGAGAACAAGGGATAAATGAGAACAATATAATTTAAACAACATACAAAAAGCATGATTAGGACACCATCTCAATGAGCATAGTCTATAGGTATTTGATAGATATTAGGTAGCCAGCGATATATATATATGTCAACTAGGGGCATGAAGCGCCCAATGGATGTACAAAAACATGCATGAAAGTCAAGACACCACCCGACAAAATACATTAAGTAGACTAAAATATTGGGCAAATTCTAGTTTGGTTATTTATAGCACCTGTGATAAAGGAACTAAGTGAAGCCCTCTCATAGTGGGCCAGGTGTGATTAATATTGAAATGACAAATACCACGGGCCGTGCCTAAATGGCAGTTAAGCCCCCAACTGGAGTTCAACGAGATACTTGCATACAAGTGAATAAATAGTAACACGAGCTGTGCCTGAGAGGCACAAAACACAAAACTAGTGAATCAAGTCCGCGAGCCAAGCCAGACGGGCAGAGGTGGCCCACAGTTTGAACTCCTAAGCCGGAGTTGCATATAGACTTAGGTACCTAACTATGTATCATTCCCAGGCCCTAGAATAACTCGAACCATCCCTATCCCAGCCAGCTACCTTCAGGATAAAAAATGTTCACACTAGGTGAGACGCGGGAAACATTCCCTTTAGGCTGCTGGTCGAAGGACTACGCAGAAGAAACACGTGAAGAACGAGAACCAGTAGATCTAATTAAAATAGAACTCTAAGCCCAAAACATAGCTAACTTAACTAACTTCCCTTAAATAACTAATCATAGTGCTAATCACTACGCCTTGCCAAGATATAGACTACTCCTTGTTGTCTCATGATTATGTAGAGGCCCCAGCTACTTCCTCCTATCCAGGGTTTGACATAGCAACCATCGTGATTATTGCCGAGTACTTTCTTCTCTCGGTGCAGGATGTCTGTAGTTCGAATTATTGGTGATAGCTGTAGCCATAGGCCTTGTAGTGTTGTAGTCACCAATGTGTTCGTTGTTGTCCTCATTGTAAGCCTGCTGCAGCATATATAGTAAGATTCGCAAGACCTTGTAGGTTGGCCACAAGTGAAGAGTGGGGGATGCTTCCTTTGAGTTCTATAAGGTAGAGTCGCCGAGTGTACAATCCGCGAGCCACCTTCAGTTAACTCGGAACTTTAATATGCACCATTAACTCTTTAAGCCCCCTTTTTTCAACAAACTGGTAGGGTAAATGGCACAATGCAAGCATCCGATCTATTTTGTCACTAATGGCCTTGGATTATTTTCCTTGTGGAAGAAGTTATTTCTTCTTCCTATCCTATCGATTTATTTCCAGTTTGGCACAATTCGAGTTATCAAATAATACAAAATTTAATTTGACATCAATTTTATCAATGCTTTGCAGACCCCCAGGGTTTACCCTTTCACAGTGTTGAATTGATGGCCGGAGACTGGATGTTGTGCCTGTCTTAGTCTTAAGATAGATAAGTAGAGATGGGTCGAATCCACTATTTCTCGAATCCGAATCTACATTTTATTTTCGAATCTCGAATCCGAATCCTAGCAAATTGTTGTAAATTTTAATGATTTACAAATTGACCTACATTACACAATATAGGCCTAAACTGTGAATTAAGATTTATTTCAATCATGCTTTCAATTTTAATCAACCCCAACCATCCCTCGCAAAATACAGGTTAAAATCCAGCCAAATTAAACAATCTAAACTCATATTATTGTTTAAAAATCAAACCAATCAAAATTTGAGTGTCTTTTATTAGTTATTTTTAAAAGGGTGTTTAGAATAAGTTAAGTTCCTAAAAACATGTGAAATAAACAGATTAGGCCTAGTTATCCTTTGATCAACTTTAATCATCATTAAAGGATATTTTATTGTATTAAGATAGCAAAAATAAAAATACAAACAGATATTTTTAATAAAGACTAAAACAACATACTTATCAATTAAACATACATTGGAAATAGTGAACTCAATAATGCTAAAGTATGTTTTATTATTATTTTCTTTTATATCCATTATCAATTTTTGCGTAGAAAACAAATATATTCGATTCTTGCGTTATATCGATTTCTGAGAATACATTCTATTTAAAACATGAACATATTTTCGACTACAATATGTTCATTCCCATTTTATAAGGCGGGACTACGTTAGAATATTTATAATAATAATAATATTTAGCACTGTGTCTTACTACCTGTTCGGGTTATACGCTTTAAGTACTAATTACGCTAATGGAATAGGAATTGGGAAGGTTGAATTAGAGGAAGTGAACCCGCATTTGCATGGCGGTAGAGTGGAAAACCGTATAGGAAAAATCACCCTCAGTTCACCCGACCGAGATTCGAACCTCGATCTTCCCGTCCTCGGCAGTCAAGCTCAACACAACAAGCGCGTTAGCCAACTACGCCACCGAGGCGCGTGAATATTTATACAATTACTTCAATAACATATTTTTAAAAAAATAATAAAAACTAAGTTAGAATCAATTAAAAAATAAATAATGGATTAGCAAGTCGTTATTTGATTCTTAAAACTTGAGAGTGCTTACTAAGTGATCAGATTACCTGAATCGATTTTAAACAAACAATCGATATACGAAACGTTGGTCGATAGGGATAAATAAACAGTTTTATTGCTGTCTGACTGTTGACAATATTTATTTTTCATGAAACCCAACAAAATATCTAACTTAAGGATCGTATGTAATAAATTGGGGCTCTTTACTTAGTTGTAGATAATTAAAACCAGTTGGGTAGTAAGAATTAACAGTATCTTTATTTTAATCATCACTTGGGCGAGTAAACATATACATCATGGCGGCCGACTTTGTATCGTGTGTAATGGCGGCTGACTTTGTATTATCCGTAATGAGTTATTATTTCTGTTTAAAAAAATCCATGATTTGTTTAATTTATTTTGAATTTATTTGTAATTATAGTTTTGATCTTCAGTTTTTGAAGAGTTTTAATGTGCTTATTAAAATATTTACAAGATTGTTCATGAGGTGAAAGTTTTAGAAGTGAGCATGTGCCGAAGTTTCCCATACAGGTGGGAGGGTAGGGTACTAGGCATGTAAGATTTTCCACACCTAACAATTATTTAAAAAAAACATGTTTATCTCTTTTGTCCAACAAAATAAATATTACGGATTAAGTTGTGATTTTCAAGTAGGCCTAAGTAATTTTTAAATTAAAAATACTATGCTTTATTTATGAGGTATAAGATTCGATCATCGAATCCAGTAAAATACCCAATCGTCAGGATTCGAAGATTCAAGCGGCCCATCTCTAATTACAAGGCATATGAAGCTACAACAGGACTAGCAAGCCAGTGGTAGAAAATATATAGCTTAAATAAAAAATTGACTCAAGCCATAGGCTGGAAACAGTAATGAATATAAGTGTGTATTACTCTTATACTAATAACCCTAATGTGTTGGGGTTGAGGAAAGTTGAATTTAAAGGAGATAGACTAATAAATAACACCTTTAGTAAACCTGACCGGAAATCAAACACGGATCTCCTTGTCATTGGCCATCTAATCTATGGCAAGAGTTACAATTTAGACCATTTGGCCACAGAATTGTGTGTTGATAACAGTTATTTTTGCAGTAAATAAATGTTGAATGGTTATTGTTGTGACAAAGTAATGTTATCAAAAATATTCAATTATTTAAAAAAATGTAATGGTGTTCTTAACATTTTTCAAAAGAAGATCCAGTTCAGGACAGGATAGAGAAGGCAAGACTGAGGTGGTATGGCTATATGAGAAGAATGGAGGGGGAACGGATGCCCAGAAGGATGTTGGATATGGAGTGGGGGATAGGAGGCCGAGGGGAAGACCAAGAGACAGATGGTTGAAGGGCATAAGAAGAAGTGTGGAAGAGAGAAGAGAGGACTGGGCTAAGGTGGAGGGAGGAAAGAAGGCGGTAGGGAGTATTATGCTCCAAACAGATGATGATGACGACAATGATGTGATGGTAAATAGTGTGATTTAGAGTTGATTTTTTCACAAGGTTAAGTCCTAATAGGAAGTGAAGGTGATGTATGTATGTTTGTTAATACTCAATGCAACCTTCTAATGTTTATTGTTATTCAAACGTCATGTCATGTGAGAAATAGTGTGTTGGTTATGGTTGCCAATATGTAATGCCAATTATTAGTTTTGGTTTATTTTTGTTATTGATACAGAGGGATATCATTGTAACATTAATAAATGTGTTTATTGTTTGTAAAAATAGTGTTAGTTCAGAATGTGTTTAATATTAATAAAAAACCATGAATACCTACACAAGTGTTATTATTTTGTTTTACAATTTATTACTATACTGTTGTTTTTTTAAATTTATTAAAATGAAATTTGATTTTAGACTTTATATGATTTTAATATTAGTATTGTAAATTGTTTTAATAGTTTGCAGATTATATCTGAAAATTATACATATACATACACAGACAAAAAAAAATTACTTACCTGTAGCTTTTGTTTTAGAGTTTAAATTATCTTGTACAGTGCAAGATATGTTTTCTTGTCGTTGTCTGCATTGTTCTCCTTTAAACACATAAATTACAAATTAACTTTTTACACATTTTACCTTCAAGTGGCCAAGTCTTAATTGTAATAAAGCTTGAACCCACTTGGTTTTCTTTTACAAGACTATTATATTTATGTTTTGTTACCAGACTCATTTCTGTATGATCATAACTGGGAAATATTGTAAGCCAAATGTGTTAATATTCAAAATGAGATCAGCAGTATTTGATTGGGCCTAGTTTAGTTATTTGTGACAGATGCTGTTATAAAAGTATTACATGCACCAGAAAAAAATAGCACTTACATTTAAAATAATTTTTATATGTTTTAATTCTTTAAAAACTGATTAGCTTGTCAATTTAAAACTTTATGTTATATTATTTTCTTGATATCTATAAGCAAATTATATTAGTCTTGTGAGAAAATGTTGGCTTATATAAAATAAAGTAAAGCTTAGATTATAAGCTAGATAAACACAAACTTGTAAATAGGGAGTATTGAAAAAGATAGGTCAAACAAACTAAAATAATATTATATGATATGCTATGCTATGGCAATAACTTCATTTCTGTAGAGGGCTGTCTACAATAAGGGATGAATACCCAAAGTAAGACTAAAAGTTAATTGAGGGCAAAGATGAATTAATAACTGGTCATGAACAAAGGCTAGAACCCTCCACCCACACAAGTAGAAATAATGAAATCATACTGTAATATTATTAATTTTATATATCTTTCTAATAGGTTCACAGCACAACATAAGGTACAGATGTAAAGAGTCATCCTCCAAATGCAACTATGTATACATATTTTAGTTGGCCCGTTCAGTTATCAGTCTGTTACCCTGTACTATCATCAAGGCTCTAACAAGGATTGTTATGTCCTTTAAACACTTGACTCTCTATTTGTCTGGGACGATTCAACAAGGATTAGTGGAAAAAGGGAGGTTGCAATTGCAGGTTCTAGTCTTGCTGTGTTGTTGGGATTTGTGAGGTCAGTAAACGGTCACAGCTTCCATGAGGTGATAAGTGCAATGGTTTTGCATTTTTAATGTATTCAAAACTCTTCCTCAAACCTTATAGGCTGCTAGCTACTAACTTTCCTTTTATCACCCTCTACAACCCGCTTCCGCATAGCTGCCTAGTCTTCTTCCTTTAGACCTTATGTCCATTTTACACTTAATCTTTAGCCAACTTGCCTCTCAACATCAAGGTTAAACTTTATATTAAGCTTACTTACACCTTTCAACTGCCACCTTTTAGTCCACTTTTAGTCCCTCACGCAATTTAGCTTCTTTCCCTAAAAACCTTTACCTATATTCCCTTAAATAATCTAGCTTCCTTTTCTAAAAAAAACATCTACTTGTAGGGGTGTGTGAAGCTTCGAGAATCTCGAAGTCGAAGCGAATATTAATTAACTTCGGCTTCGACTTCGACAAACAAAATTTACTTCGAAAAATTCGAAGCTTCGGCAAAAAATATACAAGTATTTTCAATTTTAACCATTCTGAGCTGTTATTCTAGTAGATTATATTCATGTTTACCACAGAAAATTCACAATTTAAAACAAATAAAACGTTGAATTATGGAATACTTACTAATATGTATGAGGCGCAAGCTTCTAATACAAATTATTTTCATTTGTTTACTTTACGAAAGATGGGCCTTATCGATTTATAGGTTAAATATCGATTAGTTTGATATTTTTTAATATTTATGTATTGACACAAAAGACCATGGTTATAAAACGACTAGTTGATTGTGACTAACTTTATTATTATCATTCCACAATATTTCTACTGAGATTAGTGACCACTTTTAATAAATGGTAATCACGCTATTTTCGTTTTAAAAAAAATGTACCTTAAAGTATCTTTTTCTTATTCTCTCTCAATAAATAACTTGTAAATTTAAAATAGTTCGTTTTGATGAAATATTGAATAACTATCGATAGTTACACAATTTCAATAATCGATTATATTCGATGCCACACGGCCTGATCGATTCACAAATTAAATACGTTCAGCTATCTTCACCGCCACATGACCTAAATTCACGTGATAAAAATAATATTTAAAAAAATCAATATACAATTTAAAATCATATTCTTGCTTTGAATTTTGCATAATTTTTTTCAAGTGAATCTTTTTCAATATCTGAAATGAAATGACCTTCACGTGTATTTGCTCTACTCAACAGAAAATGTTACGACGCATGCGCCAAGAGATAAATTAAAAACTTGATTGAAAGTCGAAAAAATTAATTTTGAGACAGAATATAAGCAAACATATTTACCCTTTACTGATTAAATTTTGTTTCAATTTTAAATTATACTTCTTTTTTAACTAAACGATTAAATGATTTATTTATGTTAACCTAAAAACTTGATGGAAAATTTGATGACCTCATGTTGGCAACATTAGACTGTTTATTATTAATTTATCAATAGTTTTGGTTAAGCCTACGAAAATGTCCGAAACAGAAAAATAAAAGTGAAATATGGGTATTTTTCACGAGAGCTTCTGATAAGAAAACTGCCCAGTGTAATATATACCTGAAAAAATACAAAACGCCAACAGGTGACTTATTGCTATTAGAAACGTTTTTCTTTTTAAAAGAATGCATATTTTTCTGTAATACCAAAAGATTTACCTTTTTTAAAAAATTTAAAACTGGAATAAAAATAACTTTGATAGCTTATTTAGAGCATGTGTTGCAGTTTATCTACATTTTATTTTAATGTGTTAGATTGAACAGTAATAATTAGCTATCCATGATGCCAAAGCAGAATGTTATGGTGTTTGTACACTTTTGACAAAGGCAAAAGCAATTGTGGAACATTACAGTCGTAGTCCATCCACAAGAAAAAGATTACATACGGTAATGGAAGAGATGGTACTGCCAGTACTCGAGTTAATTCAGTTTGTGGACACACGGTGGTCCAGCGAGTATAACATGCTTTCTCGATTACATGCTGTTAGAAAAGCTGTTGGAGCTGAACTTGCCAATTCAGAAAATAACATCGAGATCCTAACTGAAGTTGAATGGAAGCAAGCAGCAGGCATTGTAGAGGTTCTTGGGCCACTAGCTGACGCCACCAAGGAAATCAGTGGAGACAGTTATCCCACCTCTTCAATGGTTATACCCATCCTTCCTTGCCTCAAATCTCTTAAATGTTTTTATCACTAGCAAGAAGGATGGTGTAATGTTCGCAAGAAGTTTAGATAAGGCTTTGAAATCTCGCTTCAGTTTCTACGATTCAGATCCTATTTTCTGCCCATCCATGCTATGCGACCCAAGATTTAGAGGTGTCTTGATCGATGATATGGTGGCAGTAAACACGCTAGCAATTGAAGTTAAGAAGTTGAGTGACAAGTCATCTTTAGAGCCTAACGTAAAAGATGAACACCCCTCATGCTCCTCTTCTAGTTCTGGACTATGGTCAAGTTTTGATTCCATACCAAATACCACCCAACCGGCAATAGACAACAACAGTGAAGTGAAGGATTACCTAAATGAACCACGGGTGCCTATATCTGGTGGAGGGAAGAGGGTTCTTGAAAATACCCTAATGTCTCCAAGGTAGCCCTGCTACAAGTGTGTGCAGTGAAAGGGTATTTTCTAGTTCAGGAAACATTGTACCAGCCAGACGAGAACCGTTGACTCCTATTCATTTTGAGGAATTAACATCTTTCAAAATAACTTGAAGAGAAAGTAACACTTCTAACTGCCTGTGTGGATAATTTCTTACAATGTTTGTTTTTATTTTAACTTATAAAAACTGTTTGATGTTGATATAATTTTTCTTAATTCTTAATATTCGTTTTTTAAAATAAGTTATAACATAATCTGCCCTGAAGTGAATATTTTTTAAAGTTTAATTGCAAATCAAATGTAGGATAATATTATTGCACAATGTCACAGGACTGTGTAAATATTTTCTTAGCATATAACTTAGCCTAATATAGTATATATCTATATTTTTTATAAAATATAATTGTCTATTTACGTGCCCAAGTAAATGTCTTTTTAGTAGGCCTACATATTTTTTTCTAAAAAGGTTAATGTCTTATTGTGTATTATTACATAATTAGGCTAAATTGTAAGGTTTTTATTAAAGTTAGATAAAATATATCAATTTAATAGCATTTGAAATAAATATAAATATATTAAGGCTAAAAACATCCAGTTTTTTTTAGAAAAATAATTTGTTTTAAGAGCTATTATTAGTTGTTTAAATTTTATTCGAACTTCGATTCGACTTCGAGAATATTCTTGAATATTCGCTTCGACTTCGCTTCGAACTGAAAAAACTGGCTTCGCACACCCCTATCTACTTGTATTCACTCATAAACACTAGCTTCCTTTCCTAAAAATCCTATATGTTCCCTTACGCACTCAATCTTTCTTTGATAAAAACGTTTACCTATATTCCCTCACGCAATCTAGCTTGTGATAAAATGAATAACAACACACAATTTCTTGGGTGTGAGGGCTAAGCTATGCCAAAGAGCACGAAGAAACTAAAATCTCGAAATAACTGGGAAAGTGTTGGCATTCTTGGCAAGGCAATAATGTAGGACCTGAGCTTACCATAATCAAGTACAAGAATAGTAACTAACAAAGTGCTTACCAACAATGGACCATAGTTCTAACAATGTACAATACCCAATATAAAATTAATAGTGACAACTGTGGTAAAATAAATTCAACAGACAAAGACAATATTGTGTGTATTTCATAATCTAATGAAATGTATCAGGGATACTACAAATTATAAATACAGTTAAAAAATTTACAAACAAGTGTGGATCATTGTTTTTGTATATTATGTTGTTAATTTTTTCCAACTCCACCAAAATCCTACCTGTGAGTACTCAGCTATATGCAGGCTAGTACTACAATAAATAATAAAAGAATAATAGTTTCTAAATATTGCTTATCAAAAAAAGAGAACGTTAAAAAATTTAAATTTGTATAGCCTTAATGGCTCAAAGATTGGCTAATCAATAGCATGACATAATTTAGTGAGGAAAAATAATTAATGTGGGGTCTATACAATTTTTAGATAGTCTATCTTTAAAAATAGCAAAAAAAGAAAAAGTAGTAATTAATAGGGGTGTGCGAAGCCAGTTTTTTCAGTTCGAAGCGAAGTCGAAGCGAATATTCAAGAATATTCTCGAAGTCGAATCGAAGTTCGAATAAAATTTAAACAACTAATAATAGCTCTTAAAACAAATTATTTTTCTAAAAAAAACTGGATGTTTTTAGCCTTAATATATTTATATTTATTTCAAATGCTATTAAATTGATATATTTTATCTAACTTTAATAAAAACCTTACAATTTAGCCTAATTATGTAATAATACACAATAAGACATTAACCTTTTTAGAAAAAAATATGTAGGCCTACTAAAAAGACATTTACTTGGGCACGTAAATAGACAATTATATTTTATAAAAAATATAGGTATATACTATATTAGGCTAAGTTATATGCTAAGAAAATATTTACACAGTCCTGTGACATTGTGCAATAATATTATCCTACATTTGATTTGCAATTAAACTTTAAAAAATATTCACTTCAGGGCAGATTATGTTATAACTTATTTTAAAAAACGAATATTAAGAATTAAGAAAAATTATATCAACATCAAACAGTTTTTATAAGTTAAAATAAAAACAAACATTGTAAGAAATTATCCACACAGGCAGTTAGAAGTGTTACTTTCTCTTCAAGTTATTTTGAAAGATGTTAATTCCTCAAAATGAATAGGAGTCAACGGTTCTCGTCTGGCTGGTACAATGTTTCCTGAACTAGAAAATACCCTTTCACTGCACACACTTGTAGCAGGGCTACCTTGGAGACATTAGGGTATTTTCAAGAACCCTCTTCCCTCCACCAGATATAGGCACCCGTGGTTCATTTAGGTAATCCTTCACTTCACTGTTGTTGTCTATTGCCGGTTGGGTGGTATTTGGTATGGAATCAAAACTTGACCATAGTCCAGAACTAGAAGAGGAGCATGAGGGGTGTTCATCTTTTACGTTAGGCTCTAAAGATGACTTGTCACTCAACTTCTTAACTTCAATTGCTAGCGTGTTTACTGCCACCATATCATCGATCAAGACACCTCTAAATCTTGGGTCGCATAGCATGGATGGGCAGAAAATAGGATCTGAATCGTAGAAACTGAAGCGAGATTTCAAAGCCTTATCTAAACTTCTTGCGAACATTACACCATCCTTCTTGCTAGTGATAAAAACATTTAAGAGATTTGAGGCAAGGAAGGATGGGTATAACCATTGAAGAGGTGGGATAACTGTCTCCACTGATTTCCTTGGTGGCGTCAGCTAGTGGCCCAAGAACCTCTACAATGCCTGCTGCTTGCTTCCATTCAACTTCAGTTAGGATCTCGATGTTATTTTCTGAATTGGCAAGTTCAGCTCCAACAGCTTTTCTAACAGCATGTAATCGAGAAAGCATGTTATACTCGCTGGACCACCGTGTGTCCACAAACTGAATTAACTCGAGTACTGGCAGTACCATCTCTTCCATTACCGTATGTAATCTTTTTCTTGTGGATGGACTACGACTGTAATGTTCCACAATTGCTTTTGCCTTTGTCAAAAGTGTACAAACACCATAACATTCTGCTTTGGCATCATGGATAGCTAATTATTACTGTTCAATCTAACACATTAAAATAAAACGTAGATAAACTGCAACACATGCTCTAAATAAGCTATCAAAGTTATTTTTATTCCAGTTTTAAATTTTTTAAAAAAGGTAAATCTTTTGGTATTACAGAAAAATATGGATTATTTTAAAAAGAAAAACGTTTCTAATAGCAATAAGTCACCTGTTGGCGTTTTGTATTTTTTCAGGTATATATTACACTGGGCAGTTTTCTTATCAGAAGCTCTCGTGAAAAATACCCATATTTCACTTTTATTTTTCTGTTTCGGACATTTTCGTAGGCTTAACCAAAACTATTGATAAATTAATAATAAACAGTCTAATGTTGCCAACATGAGGTCATCAAATTTTCCATCAAGTTTTTAGGTTAACATAAATAAATCATTTAATCGTTTAGTTAAAAAAAAAGTATAATTTAAAATTGAAACAAAATTTAATCAGTAAAGGGTAAATATGTTTGCTTATATTTTGTCTCAAAATTAATTTTTTCGACTTTCAATCAAGTTTTTAATTTATCTCTTGGCGCATGCGTCGTAACATTTTCTGTTGAGTAGAGCAAATACACGTGAAGGTCATTTCATTTCAGATATTGAAAAAGATTCACTTGAAAAAAATTATGCAAAATTCAAAGCAAGAATATGATTTTAAATTGTATATTGATTTTTTTAAATATTATTTTTATCACGTGAATTTAGGTCATGTGGCGGTGAAGATAGCTGAACGTATTTAATTTGTGAATCGATCAGGCCGTGTAGCATCGAATATAATCGATTATTGAAATTGTGTAACTATCGATATATTCAATATTTCATCAAAACGAACTATTTAAAATTCACAAGTTATTTATTGAGAGAATAAGAAAAAGATACTTACAGGAACATTTTTTTTTAAACAAAAATAGTGTGATCACCATTTATTAAAAGTGGTCACTAATCTCAGTAGAAATATTGTGGAATAATAATAATTATGTCAGTCACAATCAACTAGTCGTTTCATAACCATGGCCTTTTGTGTCAATACATAGATATTAAAAAATATCGAACTAATCGATATTTAACCTATAAATCGATAAGGCCCATCTTTCGTAAAAGTAAACAAATGAAAATAATTTGTATTAGAAGCTTGCGCCTCATACATATTAGTAAGTATTCTATAATTCAATGTTTATTTTTGTTTTAAATTGTGAATTGTGTGTGGTACACATGAATATAATCTACTAGAATAATAGCTCAGAATGGTTAAAATTGAAAATACTTATTTATTTATTTTGCCGAAGCTTCGAATTTTTCGAAGTAAATATTGTTTGTCGAAGTCGAAGTTAATTAATATTCGCTTCGACTTCGAGATTCTCGAAGCTTCGCACACCCCTAGTAATTATTATACTAATTGCTGATGGTGTGGATGTTCTGAGTTAAAGAGTTTGATATAATAAATATATGTGTCAATTTTGCCATTTTTGATTGCTTAATAAAACTTCAAGTTCTGTATTACTTTTGCCCTCTAAATTTCCAGGAAAATATTCGGCAAATAATGCAATTAAGCCCAGACAATGCTCGTTTATGTCATTGACAGCAGAATCGTGAAGCTCAAGTTCATTTTCTTCTATGAAATTTTCAAAGTGCGGAAAGAATGACAGTTGTCCCTTAACAACTTTTGTTGCAAATTGAAGTTTCTTTTTTAAAGAATCTATTTTGTCATGAACCATGAAGGGTGTTGTGTGTTTACCTTGCAGACCTTTATTCAACTCATTCAGTCATTGAAATACTTCAGCCATTAAAGCTAGCCTGCACCGCAACTGCTCATTTGTAAATCTGTCACTAAGCTCACACTTTCTGTCATAGAGGAAAACTTGAACTCCTTGTCTCATTTCATACACATGAGCAAACAATTTCCTTTGGAAAGCCACCTTACCTCAGTGCGGAAGAGAAGATTATTATGCGCACTATCCATTTCTTTACATAAGATTGCAAATAATCTGGATTTGCCTGCTTTTGATTTTATGAAATTAACGATCTTTAGTGATTCTTTCACTACTGTGTTCATATCATTTGGGCATCTCCTGGCTACTAAAACCTCCCTGTAAAGACTATGGTGAACAAATTTTGCTTCTGGGGCAACCTTATTGATTTGGGTGGCCACACCACTGTTTTCCAGTCATAGCTCCTACACCATCGTCAATAATCAATAAATACACTTAAAAGAAACAGAAATAGATTGGAACACAATTAGATTGGCACTAATTAATATGTGAACATCATTACAATATATCTCTAGAACTACATTGCGAGCTTCAGAAATATCATTGAGAGCGAAAGAGTATCTCACCAAGTCATGACTGTTCATGAAAGATGCTTAAATTACTCTAAAAATAAGCAAGATAACAACTACTAATGTAGAAGGTGTCAAATAGAGGGTCGAACATTCTAAGAAATCAGTCTCCAGAGAAGAGCAAATAGGGTAAAAAGAGGGGTGAAAATAATCAGATAACAGTATTTGTCAACAATAAGGGTTTTCCATAAGTCACTTTTCATTTTTCCAACTTTCCCTTGAGAGCTGCCCGCTTACACCCTGTAAGGTGTCTGCGTACCCCAGTTTGAGAACAGCTGTTCTAATCGACATTCTTTTCCCATTTAGTTTGCACCTGTCTGTCACACCTCCTAGTCTAGGTCTAGCTTTATAGTAGAATCTTAATCAGTTACTGTGGGTATTAATGTATATAACTTTTTATATTTAGCACTGCATCTTACTACCCGTTTGGGTTATACGCTTAAGTACTAATTACGCTAATGAGTTAGGAATAGGGAAGGTTAAATTAGGAGGAGGTGAAACTACATTTGTGTGGAGGGAGAGAAGAAAACAATTTAGGAAAAATCACCCCAGTTCACCCGACTGAGATTCAATCTTACTGTCCTCGGCAGTCTAGCTCAACACTATACCAGCATGTTAGCTAACTACGCCACTAAGGCAGGTCAAAGTAAAGTATAGAACTGTTTTATTTAAAGGTACTAGTAACTGACGTGGAGAAGTGAAGAGCATTGGTGGTGACCACGACTTATGTATTGGTATGTCCAATGAGTTGCCACACTCCTGCATCTCAAACAAGTGGAGAAGCATTAGTTCTTCCCCCAGTACATCTGATATACCAGTGTGTGACATCCTGTAAATAAGATATATAGCATGATAATATTCCTGTCCACCTAGAAGCTGTCTGACATCCTGTAAATGACAAATATTACCATTACATAGGAAAATAGTGTAAAAACACTATAATAATTTAATGCAAATAATAAGGAATCCATCCTTAAATGAGTTAGGTTAGGCCTTGATTGAAACAAACTTCTCTCTTCATTTATTCATACTCTCTCCACACTTCCATCTTCTTACTATTTTCAATAATAAGAAAGATACAAAAGACACAAAACACACAGAGAAAATATTTGAAATTACATATTTTAAAAGGTTTTAAAGTAACTCACTTCAACGTTGATAAAAAATTAATGTCTTTGCCAGCTTGAAGTCAATAATTGTTTTTGAATTTTGCTTACCAGATACAAATGGTGTGAATGAATGGGTCTTTAGACATATGAACAGTCATTGGACTGAATACATTAAGTATTAGCTATAAGTTTGATTATGGCAAATTAAAAATATAAATGTTATTTAAAATTTCATAAATAGGTATGTGAAAGTAAATGTTTCTAAAAAAAACCATATTTTAAGAAAAGTTTAGTTATTTTTATGATATAAAGAGTAATTACAGAGCTACTCAGAACCAAAGAGATTATAATTATTATGTATTTTTAGTTATCGATTAATGTAAATTATGCAAAATACAAATATAAGCATTTAGAATCTGATTTAAAATAAAAATAGAATAAAATAAAATATGCAATTAAAATATATTATAGACATTTTTGTTTGTTTGTCATTTTAAAATATGATCCCTTTGACTGAAAGAATGGACAAAAGTACTGCAAATGGATGTGAATGGGAGCAAGAAGGTACTGTACAAGGTGAGGCGAAGGAGGAGGATAAAAAGAAAGGAGGTCAGAATAATGGATGAGGAAGGTAGAATGGTGAAGAATAACAAGAAGGTAAATATATGTGAAAAAAGTACTTCAGTAAATTGTTGAATCCAACACAGAGAGATTAGCAAACATAGCTAGGAAAGAGGTAGGAGATGCTTTGAAAAGAATGCACATCATCTTACAACCCATTTGGGTTATACACCTATGCACTAACTACACTGATGTGTTATGGATTAGGAAGGTTTGAATTTAGATGAAGTGTACCCACATTTGAATGAAAGGAGAGTAGAAACCCATTTAAGAAAAAACCGCCCTCAGTACACCCGAATGGGATTGAACCTTAATCTACCTGTCTTCGACAGTCTAGTTTATTGCGAGAGTAGCACCTTAGACCATGTGGCCACCAAAGTTGGTTAGAAATAATAACAGCAGCAGGGGAAATGGGAGTACAGTGGTGGTATATCATAATATTAAGGGCAGTGTGAAAGGAGAGCAACACATCATAAAATATGTTACTGTACCAATATTCAAGAAAAGGAATAGAAATAGTTGCGCATTTTATAGCGGTATAACAATGATGCATCACTGTGTAAAAATGTATGACAAGATATTGGAAAGGAGGATAGAGAAAAGAATAAAGAGAAGGTGGAGAAAGGAGCAACATGGGTTAGGAAAGAAGAAGATTACAATAAATTTAATTTTTTAACCATATAATTGGCATAGAAGAGTTATGAATATGGAATGAACTTGGTAGTGGTGTTCATGGTATGTAAAAGAAATATGATAGTGTTAGTGGAAGGAAAGTCTGGAAAGTGACGGAGAAGGCAGGACTAGAAGGAGTGGCAATGAGAGTAAGAGTATGTATTATGACAATTATGACAACATAAGTTGTGTAAAGATGAAGAAAGGGTGGACGAAGTAGTTCCAACTAAGAGAAAATCAAGCAGGGGAGTGTCCTTTCAGCATTATTGTATGTAAACTGGAAATGGTCATGAACTGGGGGAGGGGAAAATGAAAGCAATGTCGGTTTTTTGAGTGGTATGGGGGAAAGGGAAAAACAAGTAAAATTACAGAAATGGGATGAGGAAGTGTAGGTAGTGACAAGAAAGAGGATAAGACCTAATAAAGCTATACAGCTAGATGGTTAAGGGCTGAGAGATATATGGAGAGTAGAATGTATTGGAAGTGTGAGTGACGTTAAAAGTGAGAGCAGAGAATTTAATAAAAAGAGGTCAGCAGGAAAAGATGTTCTAAAGATGCATGAAAGGCCTGTTATGGTAAATAAAAGTGTCTCTGAAATGTAAGGATGTGTTACATAAGGTGTGCTTTGCACCCATAGTTACAAATGCATAAGAAACATGAATATTGAATTCAAGAGAGACCAGGAAGGTAGAAACTAAGGGAATGAAGTTTTTGGGGAGTATGCTGTCACCACGAGAAATAGAATTAGGAATGAAGATCTTCAGGCAAGAATTAGGATAAACTGTACAAAGGATACATGGGATAATGGAGGAAGCCAGGTAATAAACATATTGTGAGGATCAAAAAGAAAAGTATATCAAAAAGAAGGAGAGAGATGAAGTATTTAAGGAAAGTATTGCAAGGGAGAGGAGAATGAACGAAAGTAAAGGATAAAAATGGTGGAAAGACAGGAAGATAGAGGCATTTTACCTAACTGACCTAACCACAGGTTGTAAGTAGAATATAATGATTATGATTATGATGATGAAAAAGGTGTCTACAAAACTTACCTACCCATAACCTCCCTTTCAAGCTTTAGCCATAGCATATTTTAGCTTTCTTTTTATTCTGAATATTTTAATACTTGTTAAAATTTCTGGGGAATTTTATTAAGAAAAACATAAATTTATTCAAAAATTAATGTGTCAGATATATTAATACCATATCCCTATAGTAAAAATAAAATAAATGATTGACATTGATCAGTGTGATGGTAACAAATGTATAGATCTGATCGTCAAAATAGTTGATGTGCCTAGCCCTAAAATTATCTTTGAAATTCAAATTGACCTCAGGAATATTTAATATAATTCAACTCATTTTCAATTTAAATTTAATAGTAGACTTTGCGCACTCCTATTAACATCAAAGAAAATGAATACCAATATAAAATAAAATGAGAAAGTAAAGAAGGATTAAAATGTGGTAATACATGTTTCAATTATTCATCACCAGCATTTACAAGAGTTAGAGTAACATAATCATGTAAGTAGCTTTGGTGGCATGAATGAAAACTACAACTTAAAAATATCTCTCACAGCAGGAGACGGCATTTAACCTTAGTTATCAAAGAAAGCTTTTACGCTGCATAAATAAAGCAAAAATGTGTGTAAAAATATTGATTGAAAATTTTGAATACTGCAACTATACAGGAGGAATGCCAAATTAAAAAGTTATTTTTCATAAAATGGCGGAAAGATGTGAACATCTCTAGAAAGCAAACAGCTTTGTAAATATAATTCTTATTTTTAATTCTAACCCAATAAGTAAAATTCATGACCATAAATAGAGAGTGAAGGCTACCTTACCTTGAAGCACTCAAAGCTGAATTAGTTGAGTCGTCCTTGTCTCTGAGTAATAATGGCTGACTAAGACAGTAGTCCACATCATTCTCTCCTAAAAATAACAATAACTTGGATTGTAGTATTTAGCATTCATTGTTGAGGAAGTGTGTCAGTCATATCATTTGTTGTACATAGTATATTTATAAAAACATAGCAATGAAAATAGCATTTGAACTAAGGTTGGCTATATTTATTTTAGCACCACGTCTTACTGCCCATTCAAATTATATGTATTTGTACTAAGTACAATAATGAGTTAGGGATAAGGAAGGTTGAAATTAGAGAAAGTGCTGTATAGGGCGTATTTTGTACCCATAGTCACATATGCAGCAGAAACATGGCTAGTGAACGTAAGAAAGACTAGGAAAATGGAGGTTATGGGAATGAAGTTTGTGAGAAGCATGTTAGCTGTCATGAGGAGAAACAGGATCAGGAATGAAATTATTTGTATAGAGTGGAAGTTCAGGGAGTACATGAGAGGNGTGGGAGTTCAGGGAGTACATGAGAGAGTAGTGAAAGCAAGACTGAAATGGTATGGGCATCTAATGAGGATGGAAAAGGAAAAGACACCTAAGAGAATGAAATGAAGGATGTAGGAAAAAGACCGCAAGGGAGACTAAGAAAGGGATGGGAGCAAATAACAGAAAGTGTGCAAATGAGAGTAAGATGGAGGCATTTTACTAAACTCACCCGGCCACATGTTGGAAACAGTTGATGATGATGAGTCTATTATAGTTTGGAACAAAATTTTATATATCCACCTTCAGTAAATTATTTTTTAATAATTTTTTTTTTCTGAAAAATATTTATAGTTTTGTTTATTATGTGAAATTCATTACAGATACCATGTTTGGATAAAATTGTTAGAGTCATTTTTAACAATTGCAAATTTCAAAAATAAATCCTTATTAAATGATTCTCAAATTATTTTTTCTCCAAAAAACAAGAATAGTTTTATTTATCATGTAAGATACTCCCTAGATATCCATTCTCAACTGAATTATTAAAGCCATTTGTAAATTTAAAAAAAATCAGTTATCAGCAAAGATGATTGATTTAAGAGCTAAAGTTAAAACCACAATTTGTAGAAATTAAAAGAATAATTATATCACAAGAACTAATTTATTATTGCATTGATACATTTTAAGCATAGCAATGGTGAATATTTTGGTCAACAACAACATGAAACAAAACAATGATGACAGGCTCTAGGATCTCCTTAAACCAAGTTGGACACAGGATTTAGGATTAACATAACAGAATAAGGTTCACGCAAGTATTTAGCGAGCGATTAGTTGTTCATTGCTCTGTCTTATTTCAACACAATTTCACCTGAAGGAATGACCATATAACATATACATGTTAAGCTTGAGCAGTTTTCATAAAAAAGTTTTGATTGTAGCTCCAAAAACATAGAGACCGACAAAATTGTAAATTCGTATTTAAGTTTGGGAGCTCAAAAAATATGACTATAAAAATGTTGGGGTGGACAATTTTCAACATTACAAAATTTTCTTTATATGAAACAGTAAATAAAGAACGGTATATTCATTTCATGCAGACCAATGTCTTTGAATAGGAGGGGGTCAAGTAATATGTAAGCATGTTTTTGCTTATTTTGGACCTTTTGTCCTCGTTTGTAAGCAAAAATAAGCAAACGCCTACTCCCCACACTCTTATATTAAGTTATATTTATAGATTTTTTTTTGTAATTTGTTCTCAGGAATATCAATTATTTTTTATGCAATTTATAAATTGTTGCTGATTATTAATGTAGAGTTGTAAATTAATGTTGTTAAATAATTCACAAATAAACACTTTTGTAAAATTTATTTAAATTTAATGTACTAAACAAGTAGAATTAAAAAAGTATTATTATTGACTACTTTCATTACTATGGTTACAAAAATCCCATAAACTACATTTAATCTGAAAACAAAGGTCCTTGACTCCACATCACAAAACTTTTAATTCTTATGTGTCCGTTTGGGGTGGCTGGTTCACCACGTCATTCTTGCCCATCTCTCTTTGTCTTACCCTTACTTAAGCATTATTCTAGCTACCCCTTCTCACATATGGTGCTTACGTAATACTTAAACACCACGTAGCTTTCAGCCATTGGCAAAAAAATATGTACTTAATTTGCTGATGTTATCCATGGCAGAGGGATAGCTTGTTGTTAATCTGACTGTTTTAAAACTATGACGAAAATAATATGATGGGTGGTGCAAGGCTCATTCCTGTACTACTCCTTGACTTTTGGGGAAATAACCAAGATCCACCCCAGGTGGCTTCTCTAATAGAATTACTCATGGGAACTCAATGATAATCCCCATTTAAGTGCTGGCATCATGCTGCCAAATAGTGCTAGCAATTAAAAATATTGGAAGAAAGTAAAATTAAAACGGAAGAGAAAAAGGGAGGAATAAATGTAAAGAGGGAGAAAACTAAATAAAGAGGAAGCAAGACAAAATAAAAAAGAGAAAGAAAGGACATTATATAGAAGGAAAGAGGGAGAGAAATTAAAGTGCTAAAAGAAAAAGGAGTGAAATAAATAAATACAAATTAAAGGGAAAAAGGAACAAAAAACTGGAGAAAGAAAGTAAACAAAAGAATTATATAAAAATATAAAATGTGAGAACGAATAGTCAGAGAGCAGTGAATTTCTTGCTAAGCACCACCACTACTGCCGCCACCACCATCATTAACTGTTTCCGGCCTGTGGTTGGGTCAATTTAGTAAATAGTAGTTTTACTGAGATTTTAGACAGATTTTGTCTTTTAATTTGTGTTTTTACATACTTTTATGATTCATATATTTGAAGCTTAGGCCATACACTTAAAAAATGTGCATCGTGAAATTCATGCAGATCTACACACACATGGATAAAATAATTTAAATTTTAAAGCAAGTATATGATATTTTACCTGACATTGTTTTATTGTCGACATCATTTTCATCATTAGAATTGTTGACTGGTAAATCAGTGTTAATGTTATTGGCAATGTTATTTTGGCTGCATTCTTCCTCAGTTTCACTCAAATCCTAGAGGAAATAAAATACAGGAAAGCCATAAAGTGTAATGAATTTTCTCAGGGACAGTCAAGAATTTAAACTATTATTATAGAAACATAGTAGAACAAGGCCAATAATTCAAACTATTTAACCATTCTATATACAAATAAATAACAAAGTCAAGTATTCAAACTAGAGAGACATAGCAGAACAAGGTCAAGAATTCAAACTTAGAGACACATACCTATTTGTATATGGTGAATTATTCAAAATGTGATGACCGGAAATACTACAGTCCAATTTTCATAGAAGAACAGTTTAGAAAAAATCATCACATTTTTTTCCCGGTCAATATGATCAAATTTTACTCCATTATGAATATTATTTTTAAGGTATTGGTAATATCTATCAAAAGTAACAGATGCAGATCACATGACTTTGTACATCTACTACTGTTTCCAGCCTGTGGCCTGGGTCGGTTTTTTATTCAAGCCATACATTTTACACTACCAGCTGACTAGGCCTGTCATAGCTTCATGTACCTTATAATCTAACTTAAGACTAGGACAGGCACAATATCCTGTCCCCAGCCATTAATCGGAGGTGATTGAATTGTATCCCCTCAGAAGACTCTCTCTTCCGATACTTTGGACACAAAGAGCCCAAATGAAAATCTTGATTTGTATCTCCTTTAAAAATTGGAATAATTATATCCCTGAAATCCTGAATTGTAGCTCCTTGGAATAGACTTTCTGTTGACACTTTACACACAAACAGCCCAAATGAAAATCCTGAATTGTACCTCCTCGAAAGAGATTCTCTTCTGACACATGACACACAAACAACCCAAATGAAAATCCTGAATTGTATCTCTTAAGTAAAGGGCTTGAAGATTTAATTCTTATGCTCATAAAGAATAAGTAACCATTAATCGGAGGTGATTGAATTGTATCCCCTCAGAAGACTCTCTCTTTCGATACTTTGGACACAAAGAGCCCAAATGAAAATCTTGATTTGTATCTCCTTTAAAAATTGGAATAATTATATCTCTGAAATTCTGAATTGTAGCTCCTTGGAATAGACTTTCTTTTGACACTTTACACACAAACAGCCCAAATGAAAATCCTGAATTGTACCTCCTCGAAAGAGATTCTCTTCTGACACTTGACACACAAACAACCCAAATGAAAATCCTGAATTGTATCTCTAAGTAAAGGGCTTGAAGATTTAATTCTTATGCTCATAAAGAATAAGTAAAGCAGAAATATTAGAAATGGAATTTAGTTTGTCATTAGATTGCTAGATGACATTACAAGCGACAAACTTTGATTCAAGCTTAGTTCAACACATTAATAATAGAGGGCAGCAAAGGCTAAAATCAATCAACTCATTGTAAATGAAATAATTTATGGAGGATTTATATTTTTGTTTATGTTTGAAAAAATAAAATTATTGTAATATGTATTTTAGCATTTTAATGAAAAATATATGATTTGTGTAATTATAATTATTATGTTTATATATTTATTTACACATTCTATGGAACCTGTAATATTTATATCTGTTCTAATAAATGTATAAATAATATACCAAGAGTAAAAAATTCAGGGTACTTTTACAGTAAAAGACTTAAAAAAGGAATAATTGATTTTTACGTCATACACTATGTATTTTTCAACCTTTAGCCCTAAAATTTGAAAAGAGGTTAATTAATTTTGAGGAAAATTAACTCATTACAAAATATATTATTTATTTTCATATTGAATTTAGGGAAAAGTAAAAATAATGTAATGATTTGATTTGTCAGCATTTATTGTAAATTTATTTTTTTAGTTTTAGATAGTCAGTGAATGTGCAGAGGTTTTCTTAAATTAACATGGTTTAATTAATTTTGATCTATTTTCCCCCATGATTCACCATAACTATAAGACATTGATGAGTATCTTATATATCTTTCAATTTCCTGGAGTCCAGTTTTAAAATGTTTAGACACTTATATAGTTATGTAGATTTAGTATTTTCACCTGCCTACCAAATTTCAGTTTTAGACCACATTGGAATGTAGTTGCTTCTATTAGTTTTGAACATTTTGAGCCCCCCTCCTTCACACATAATAATACTAAGTGATCATAAATTTTTCCACTGATAAACTTTATTATCGTTTATTAACCAAATTGGACAACACCAGTTATAAACGATTTATAATTAGGTAAAACAATGCATGGCAGCTTTATTCTGACAAAAAATTTTGGCCTGGCCAATAACTTCATCTTCTCTTATCTGATTTTGACCAAACGTATTTTAAACTATTTTTAATTGTCAAGCAGTGCATGAAAGCATTATTTTGGCAATAAGAGTGAGTTAGAGAAAGAGGTTGGGACTACTAAATTTCCAAAACTAATATAAAAGAAACTTATCTGTAAAAGTGTGAAAATTTAACATTTTTAACTGGGATTCCCGTAGAAAATTTGTATTTGCAGGAATTGAAGTACAATTTCATATAACAAACTAAGTGTTAAAATTTGGAATTTTTAGACTTTAGTTGAAAATTTAAATTCTAAAGGAATGTAAAAAGACCACTCTAAATAACCATCATATTCGGAAAATTTTAAATATTAAATGTGAACCCAGGAAAGAGAATATTTATGTAGTATAAAATTTAATCATGTTAAATATTGATTTTGACTCTTTTTACTGTAAAACTAATGGGAGAGGAAATATTGACAAATAACTATCTTAGTTCAACCTTCTACTAATGGAATGGATGGAAGAAGAATTTAAAATGTTGTCTGAACTGTTTATTACATGTTGCTTAATAATTTATGTACTATATTATAAATATTAAATTATATTAGTATTAATATATTCATATTCTTACTTCACTCTCACTGCTGGTACTGGACACTATGACAACGGCGGTGTTGAGCAAGTTGGGTGACGAGAGTGAGGTGGTGAGAGGAGGTAGCAAGTGACGATCATTGGCCCCACCACGACTTTTAGCACTGTGTGATTTTCTACAGCTTCCCACTGAGGACTTGACTTGTGAATGTGATGAGCCACAAGTAGACAACGTAGAAGAAGAGTCATTGTGCCTGCTGCCAGTCAATGAAAGATGGATCTGGGCCCCATATGGTTTGGTTGGAATGTGGGGAAGAGTCAAGTTGATGCCTACATTTGGTCTAGACCATAAATAGTTTTTTTAAAAGGACTCATATTACACTAATGAGTAATAAAATAAATAAAAGTTAATAATTTTAGTTAATATTATTTTATGCTAGATACTGGCGTTGAGGAGTATTATTGCTATATACTAATATTTAAGAGTAATATTACTACATGCCAAGGTTGAAGAATAACATTGCTACATGTTAGAATGAAGAGTATTATTGCTCAGATACTATGGTAGAAGAATAATATTGTTAGTTACTGGTGAATATCATATTTTAAACTGAAATATAAATAATTTGATTATATGCGCCTCTTGAAAAGTAGTAATTTTCTATAATAGCAACATTGTTAGTACCTGTAGTTGAAGGAAGGTGGTTGATCCATGCAGACACTTCCAGGGAATGCTTCTGGGGGGATGTTTGACGAGCCAAGGCTGGAATCATTTTCTGTGGTAGCCTTGATGGTCCCATTGCTGTTACGAGTTATCTCAATGGCAAGTCTCTGTTAACATATTGAAGTTCAAACGTAAAACCAAATCAGAAATAAAATTGTTCTTATTTGCATGTTGCATTACCAAAGTGTCCTATCATTCTTTATGAATTTTCTTTATCTTCCTTTTTTGTTTTTTGGTTTCATCTTTTATGACCAAACCTAAATATCCGTTAACAAGAATTAATTTCACCCGCTTTAATGGCCTAAAGATCTTAGGCATCACTCTTGTGTTGGATTAGCCTGCTGAAGAATGGGAGATCAGGGTTCGAATCCTGGGCAGCTCTACTGAGGGTGGTTTTTCCTAAATGGTTTCCCACTCTTCTTCCATGCAAATGTTGGTATATTACCTTTAAAATACTTCCTTCATCATATTTACCCCATTATAGTAATAATCTTATATGCATATAAACTGAACAGGGAACAAGATGCGGTGATAAAAAATACAACCTGATTTCAACATTTGCGCCACCTACCATCCACAGAGAACAATAGAAGAACCTCCAGAGAATTTCAAGTCCACCAGGTAAGTTCTCATCCTTCCCAACTAGGTTGGCATCACTGAAGTTGCCTTTATATTTAGTCTTAATACTACTAATTTCTGAGGAAGATGTCATGAAAGCATCAAAATATTAAAGTGTATGTAAATATATGTTAGTGTTATTATTTTTATAAGTGCTTTATTTTTATACAATTCTATAATTTTTATTTATTTACAATCATATTTCATTTTGTTAGATGCGCTTTATTTCTTTAATAGTAAAATATACAAAACGAGTAAAAAGAAATTATCAAGTATGTTTTTACTCTTTTTGTTTAGTATGAATATATCTACTGAGCCTGCTGTTATTTGTGTAATTAATTATATTCAATAGCACTAGGTGTCAGCACCACATCTACCCTTCTCTCCTAATGGCTCTGGGCTCACTAATCCCAAACCTTCTTAGTATAATGGGAAAAACTGTTCAAGTGTATTTTAATCTCGGGGTACACAGCCATGAAACTCTCTCGTGTAAAATAATTAATAAGTGCTCAAGAAACAAGATTGGGGCGCCCCAGCTATCATCTCATCACTCCAGGTATTCCCAGTCACCATTCGCAAAGGAGGCTCATAGTTAATGAATTGTTTCTCTTTATGTTTGATAATTTAATGAATGTGTACAAAATCTCACCTGTTAACACCACACACTTTTAATTTTTTTACCATACCATATATTTGTGTGGACTATATGAATTTTAACAATTATATTGGTAAAGGTAAAAGTTAGAGGAAATAAGCCCACATTTGTGTGGAGGGAGTGTGGGAAAACGGTTACGAAAAACTAGCCTTAGTACAACCATCCAAGATTCAAACCTTGACCTTCCTGTAACCTTCAAACTAGACTAGATGAGTATAACATTTTGTCTGCATGCCCATTAATGAAAGCAGAATTATGATGCAGTGAAGATAAAATTTTGAGAAACTGTTTGCTTTCTTACCTCCTTGAGCTCATTGAGTTGGGTGACATATTGGTTCTGTACAGTGACCATTTGTCCAATGTGCCATTGCTGGTCCCGACACCTTTGGAAGAATGTAGGGGGACGCACCTGGAACCTGCAGTGCCAAATAATAAAATAAAGCTTTCAAGTTTTGGTCAAAAATTTAAATGAGCAACTCTTATCAAATCCAGTTCAATAAGAATAGAGAATAGATTTTCATTAGAATGAGTCCATTACATTTAGTTACATGAGAGAGAATTAAAGTCTTATTTCTAATGAGACTTACAAACTCAAAACATCCAAGAAAATAGAGATTAGATTAAAAAAACTCTTACGTGTGATTTGAATTATTACTATTTTATATATACACTATACGGTGAAACCTCAATCTATCATTCCCAAATGTCATTTTCCTGGATCCATCGTTCAATTTCTATGGTTCCTGAACAAATCCTATATAAACTATGGAAATAAAACCAGCATTAATGTTCCTCAAGTTATTGTTTTCCCACATCTATAGGTCAGAAATCACTAACCTAGAATCTAAATTATGTTTTAAAACACTTTAAACCACCTCAGGGTGGTTTTATCTTATTTTAATTTTAAGCCCTTCGTATCATCCCTTGTAAAACGAATTTGCCATGAGTCACCACATGCTAAGCCCCTTCTTTTTCTCCCAAAAAATATATTCAGGGTACAGCCATACAATTTCTTTAAAACCTTATAATTTTTTAATTATTATTTTTAAGTTTGGATCAGAAAGTCCACTATCCCACGCACTTTTCTCAATGCTCAAAAGTCAAACATAAGTCCCGGTTTTCCCAATAAAAGGCTGTCCTGATTATACACTAGAAAGTACACTATTCAATTTATATAATTTGGCCAAAATTTTGCTATTCAATTTTTTTAAAAAAGGTGATATATATATATAAAATAGAAATAATTTAATATAACTTTATTTTGATTTTGTAATCATTTGATACTTAGTTTATAGCTATTCTGTCCCTCAAAATGATTGAAATCAAGCTTGATTCACACACAGGACTCTTATTACATCAATGATTAATATATAATTGTAAAATTGGTGACCTGGCAGTCTAGGGGTAAGGTTTTGGAGTTCTGTGCTGGGGGTCCAGGGCTCAATCCTCGGTCCCGACACAAATATATCTGATTGCCCAACCCTTCCTTCACTTCTGACAAAACGTGTATTATGCACACCTTGTGAATGTGTGGAACACCAGGCCTACACCGTGGTTTGACTTACACGTTAAATTGAAGGTCTTCCATTTCATTTCACTATCACCCTACCATTACACATTAGCATAAGTGTGTATAGCCTGAATGGGTAGTAAGACGTGATCATAATAATAATAATAATAATAATAATAATAATAATAATAATAATAATAATAATAATAATAATGGTATTAATGCAGTTCATTATAATTTAATTTGGGTTGTTTGTATCTTAGAAAGTAAGTTAGTTAATATTAATTCATTTAAACTTAGTATACATATATTAGGTACATTTTTAGAATAGTAATCAAAGTAATTTTGAACTTGTTCATAATAACTAGTTCAAGTGTGTGATTAGTCTACAACAGTGGTTTCTAACCAGCAGCCACTGGCACCTTTATTTTTGTAATCCAAAGTTTCTTGGGATAAGTAATCTACTGTATTAAAATTTATGTTTTTAGCTGAAAAATGGAAGGTTTTGACTTGCATAAGAAAAATCCATAAATCTTCTATTAATGTTCATGTTTAATTTCTTCCTTACAGCTGCTGTATCATATTGACGTATATTTTAGTAGGAAAATTCGTTTAGTATGTAACAATACATGTTTAAATTACTACTTATTATTTCATTCACAATTAGATAACTTGACAAAAATTAGCCAGTTATGATGTGGCCTGGCATTAGACTCACGGTTCCAATTGTTGCCTGCAAACCTTTAAGATGAACACTTCTAGTCTATAATAATAAGCATTGATTTATGGTAATATTTCAGTAGTAGTTTGAAAAAGAAGCAAGGGATCCCTAAGTTGTAGACAATCAAAGTTAATTTTGTCATAATAATAAACATTTATTTGTTGTTTTGTAATGTATACTTTTGTAAACCCTTAGATTATGGTTAGTCTCTCTCAATTAATAAATATGCTTCACATATTTATTAGTTTATCTTTTATATGATTCATATTCACTGTGTTATAAATTTGAATCAAGTGGGAGGTCTTCAATCTCTGCTAGAATGGGTTGTGGAGATTGCTTTCTCTGTTGCGCATGCACAGTGTTTGTTCATTTTGTACGCGTCCATGACGCGATCCCAGTCTGGTTTCGCGATATATAATCAGTCATCATGTTCTTTTTATTTTATTTTCGAAGAGCTCTACCGTGAACTGGACAAAACAATGGGGTAGTATAGATACAATTTAGTTCTACCGTGATCAGCTTACATACATACATACACTAGGGCCTACTCTTCATACAGAATCTTTATATTATAGAGCATCTCAAATATTTATTTTTACAACACAAATTTATAAAGATAGCCAACATATTTTTGTTCCTGTGCGATCTTGGTGAGTGGATTTAGTTGTACGGTTATAAAACTTTGGAACATTTATGAAAATGTTTTTCAATTATGTCATTTAAAGTGTAGTAATAAGAAGTAAATAAAATTAACATATCTTGTAATAAAGCAAATAAAATGATGTTTGTAGTTTTACCGTGAACTGGATATTACAGTTTATGCTCAGAATCAATTTAGAAGTCAAAATTTTCAAACATATAAGATCAAACAGAATAAAACTTAAACTTGCAAATTTACACTCCTTCAATTTGATCACAATGACTATTGCATAGACAGTATCTAGATTGTTATCTTTACCTAAGGATAAGTGTGTCATTCAGCGTGTTGAGGTAACCCTCACTGGCCAGCAAATCCAGGCGGAAGAAGCGGTTGTAGCCCCAACATTCCCCAATCTCAAAGTCTGAAGCAAACTCTCTCACAATATTTTTACTTGCATCTCGTGATCCTTGGTGAATCATTTCAACCCGATATTCATACCTACAAATGAATTAAAGATGTATAATAACTGTCTGGCTGAGAAAGGGTCACATTTTAAATGGGAAGTAAAGCTTAAAATATGCGAAGAAAAAAAGTCAAAACCAAGTTTGAATATAAGGTTTTATTGCCATTGCATAAGACTATTTTTAATGTTTAAATTATCTAGCAAGTGCAACTAATTAAATTGAAAGGATTGGAGGAGTACATAAAGCATACTGTATTATTTTGTGCTGACATATCTGAATTTATCTATACTTGTGTTATAGACGACATGAAGTCGCTAGTCGATGATAAAATACCGTTTAGCAGCTGTTATAAAAATGAATATAAATGATGTTGAATATGTCATATTTTGTGACATATTTCAAATTAGTTAATAATGTATTGAAGTTTTAATCTTACTTAAAAATGTATAAAATTTGTTAAGTTTATTGTGGGTGTTAAAGTTGAATAAAAATATATTTAATCTTTAACTTTCATATTTTGAAGCTTTGCACACCCCTAATATTTAAATAAGGTGAAAAATATATGAAAACACTAATAATAGGTAGTAACAAGAAACAAGCTTAATTAAGGAAAGAGGAATACTCTATGTTTTAAATCCAGAAAAATATAAAATATTTTCTCTATTTTTTACTGAAGTTTAATGTGAATAAAAAATTGAAATAAAATGGGCTTACCTTTTTATAGGGGAGAAAGGAAAAGAGGTGGGAAAGGATGTGGGTAGTGGCATGGGGTAAGACATGTATAGAAAATGGTGGCCACTCAAACTATGAAATAAAATTAGAGCATAGCCCAATTTTTCAGATTAAAAACTTCTGGATTTTTTTAAAGGCTTATCTTTCAGTTGTGAAACTTTGAATGAATGTTTCCTAATATTTTTTTATGGTGTACTGTGTACAATGCCAAATTTTAAAAATGTGTAGTGTATAAGCTTTGTGATTCTGACATTACAGAACATATGTCTGTAATGTTTTGTGTTAAAAACCAATTTCAAATTCCATGAAGTATTCACTTTAGTTATATCTTTGTTGAAAATTAGCTTCTCCACCCCAATGAACCTGAGAGAAAAAGTTCCATCCCAAGCCCTCACAACAAGAATCGAAAGGTACTCTGTTGATTGTCGGAATAAAGTTATTATGAGCGTTCTGATTAATTTTTTTCACTGTGTCTTTTTACTAGTTAAATTTTAATTATGTTAATAATCTTATATTTAGAAAAAGTTACAGGAAAGGTGGATAGAAACATATAAACGGGAGGAACACAACATTGCTTTTATAATGAAAAGAAGAACACAGTTCACACTTTACATAGCTGCCACTGGACAAATTCCCCGAACTAAGTCTTATTTTATCAAAACTCATCAGGGGTGAGTGGGAAACACAAAATGCAACTTCCTTAAGGGTGTATGACCCAAAATTAATAAGATAATTTTTATATATATATATATATTAGTATATTAGTAGGTCTTCTTAAACCAAACTTGGATCAGTGTATTAAATATAGATTAAATGTATATTTTAAGCACAGTGTTTACTCAAAGTTTGAAATTTTGAATATTATAAATACTTGAGGAGGTTTATTAATTGAAATAAATATTATTTCAATAAACCTCCAATTAATTGCATTAAAAATTGCCAAATAAATGCAATATTCAATTAATTATTTTGTATACTTAAACGTGTTTAATAAATGGGGGAAGTAAATCAATTAATGCCAACTTCTTTTAACTTTATAATGGTATTTCATTCACATTAATATTCAATCTGAAACTCATGAAAACTGATACAATCTGAGGTGCTTCATATTTTGCCACCCAAATTTGAAAATATATCTGATACAACCCTGCAATAGCCTAAACCAAACGGCCTGGTCAGAACAGAACAGATTACTCATCCCTTCTCATTCAAAGTCACTAGCTGTCTATCCTTGAAACCATAAATCTGTCACTAGTGGTTTTGGCATGTTTGTACAGCTTATCGCCCTCACACATTACCATCTCTATTTAGGGATTGTTATCTGGCTCTCCACTGTTTTCAAGTCAGTGTAGCACGTACGATGATAGTTGAAAGGATTTTTTTCAGTGTGGGTAAGTATAATTTAATTTACTGTATTTAGGGATGTGTGAAGTGTAATAAGCATTCCAAGGCAATGAAACGCTTTTACGAAGGAATTTAGAAAGCCCAAACCACGAATAAGTTTGTCAAATGACTTCAAACCTATATCATACTATTGAACTAAAATAATGAACTTTTTTAAAAAAATTCTTTTGAAATCTGGAAATAAATCTGGAACCTCCAACTTAGAACGTCAATATCTTACCACTGAGCTATCTTGGGCTAAGCCTGTATTAAGGTCATTTATTATTTGATAGACCTATCTCAAGCTCACTCTCTCAAACACACTGACTCAGACTTTCTCAATCTCAAACTTTCTTTCTCTTAAACTCGCTATCTCAATTTATCTTTCTAG
>CABFOW010001609.1:0-12029 GCA_902141385.1 Timema californicum
GGATCACCTCACTTCCTCTAAATTCAATCTTCCTTATCCCTAACAGATTAGCGTATTTATTCCACTAATAATTTGCGGTACTATAAAATGTATATAATTAATTTCAATCTTCACGTTTCTCTAGGCTCCCCCTCCCTCTGCACGGGAAGCTCTCCGGGAACAATAGAGTCTACCTCGACCCTGTTCTCTCTCGTCCAACAGGTGCAGCACCAGCGAGGACAAGTACACTACACCGCGGTTAATAGTTAAACACCACCAGCAGCAGGTGTTGCTTGTAAGATGAGGGCCAAGGGACCCCTTTCCTACAGCGAGAACCTTCAACCCTCCCAGCACTTAGCGGGGGCAAACTCTCCTTACCACCCTTACACAGGAACTAATAAATAATTGACACCCTTTTCTACATACAATCCCTTAGTCCTCATGAATACAAGCCGCTTAAACAAGTGACTGGATACTTATAACTTAGTACTGGTATCAACTAACAAGTCCCTCAGAGCTGTCATTCAATAAATTACGGCTCTATCTTGTGCTAATCCTTGAATTTGCATCGTTTCGCGACGAATTGGAAGCCTGTGGTGCAAGAGCGCGTCGAAGGGTTTTGTTTGAGCTGACGTTCTCAAAATTATACCTGAAAAATGATTAGCAACGCCTCTTGCTACCTATTCAGGTTATATGCTTATGCACTAATTACGCTTTTTAGCACCTCGTTTTATTACCCGTTTTGGTTATACGTCTATGCAGGGTTTAATCGGGAGGAGTGCATCCGCATTGGTGTGGAGGGAGAGTGGAAAACTATTTAGGAAAAAATCATTCTCAGTGAACACCGATCTTCCCGTCTTCGGCAGTCTAGTCTAACAAAGAGAGTAGCGCGTTGTACCACGTGGACACCAAAGTGGGTTGGTTACGCTAATTATTAGAGATTAGGGAGGTTATATTTAGAGGGAATGTACCCGCATTTGCATGTAAAACCACTCTCAGTACACCTGTTCGAGATCCGAACCCTTATTTCTCCGTTATCGACAGTCCAATCTACTGCGAGAGTACTGCGTTAGGTCATGAGGCCACTGAATTGGTTCTCTTAGATATTCATATCTAGGTTTTGTCAGATATTTTATTTTGGTTGTTATTTTATTGGGAATTCGTAAATACATGGAATCACGTTAGATATATATTTGTTTAACAAAGGACGATCTACCACCGAGCATAAACACTATGTAATGGAAATGCTGTCCATTAAAATTGGCAATAATAGAAATCTCTATTGTAAAAGATTTTTTGTATCATAAAATCCGATGAATTCATCTCTTTAGATGACAAATATTGCAATATTAGTTATTGGTCAACACTTTTTCCCTCTTCAATAGCTTTGTAAAATAACACTATACATATATTTTTTTAAATTAATATATTCTATTTTTAGGATCATTATCGACTTTTCCTTACGTACTCTATGTCAAAAAAAAACTATGAATTTAGAGGAACCTGGGAAAAGTTTACATTTTAAGTAATTGCACTAACATTTATTACTTATAATGAGGGTTTGAAAATACATTTTGTAATAAAAAAAATAATAGAGCAATCATATCGGTTTGAATCTGGTTTGGAAAAATACTAAATGAAAAGCTCTGCCTGATAGTAACTAGATGTCCAGTAAATAAGGTAATTTTCATGTGAACCGAGAAAATTACCTTATGTAATCGAGCTGAGTGGGGTCTTTGTAACTTTTGGGGGCTCTCTAACCACGACAACTCCGGCTCCACTTAGGGCCAGCACGTAGGAATAATTTGGGATATTTTTTACTTTGAAAAGGTTAGACAAAGAGTTTGTTTAGAGGTCTTGAAGCGGCCATCCTGCTGGGATTATTTTTTACAACAGATTTAATTTCCTATGGGGATTTTTGCTGTTAGGAAAATGCAAATGACTTGGAGATATTTAATTTCTAATAAGTTATATGACTGCAGTATCATTGGCAATGCACCTAATATTATTTCTAATATTCTGCTTCCTGCCAATTTTGTATCTAGCTTTTATTCCCGAAAAAGAGATGTACCCCACACCAGTGTTTTAAGTATGCCCAGTTTCCCATGGGGAGAAAAAATAATTTGGCGCGGATTTGGTCATGATCATTTAGATTCAGTTAGAAATTTACAACTTTACATTGGAACGAAACCCGGACCTTAGGCTTAGCGCTCCAATGCTCTACCACTGTACTACCCAGGATTCTTCTCGATGTGTATAGTGTCATGCTTGTACGATTTAAACCTCTACGCACGGCACGATAAATGTAGAATTCCAGGTCATCAAGGGCTATATTTCTGGTAGATAGGTTTTTGGGTTCAAATCCTTATCGGGATTAGGGCTGCTGAGGGTCTTTTTCTCTAAATGCTTTTCCACTTTACCTCCACGCAAATTTGGGTACACTTCCAATCAGTTTAACCTTCCTCATCCCTAATACATTGGTGTAATTTAATACATATGCGTGTAAACCGAACATTTAGTAAGATGCAGTGCTAAAAAAAAACAAGCAGGTACGGTCAAATGGGGCTAACCTCTGAACCTCTACTATACCATTTATTTGGCCCTTGTTGTCGGAAATCACCAGGGCTGAGAGTCAAATACAGCTGAATGTTCAAAGCTTGAAACATTGGTGCGGCATTCAATGGTTTTCGTTTTTCTCTAGACAAATTCTAGTCTTGTTCCGCCCATTCCGTAGGCCGTGTGGTGATGGTGGTGGCTTCCCCGACCTCGTGACATTTTATTACATAGTGATATCCGATCCTCGTTTCAAGCAACCTTTGTACGATAGGAAGCGTTAGAAAGTAGACAAGGGACATCGCGAACTACTTGTGCTTATCACACTGTCACTACAGCTATACCTCGCGTTAACGTACGCAATCGACCCACAGCGAATATGTTCACCGAAAATATACTTAAATTGAAAAAGTACTTTTTTCACCTATCAATGCTTTTACTTAACTGCAATCGTTGTGTACGGGCAAAACGAATGTAAATAACAAATTTATAACCAAAATAAAAGATGTAAGGTAAAGCTAGGAGAAATTGCGCGGTAGTAGAGTCTGCGCACTCTTCTAAATCCGGGTAGAATGGGAATGATACGCGTGCAGCTACTCTAGGAGCTGTGAACTCGTAGAGGCCTCATTTGAATTCATACGTCAATCCTGGCGTTTATCTGTGTTTTATTATTATTGTCTCCATGGCGCAATCTTTCCGTCTCAGTGAGGAGCTCTTGCGCAGGATTTTAATTTGTTTCAATGAGCGCAGCTATTAAACTAATTCATTTCAAATTAATCATTGTTTTCATTTTATCGACTGCGTTTATTTGAATTTTACACAACTTGATAAATATTATAGCATACATTGAAATTTTCATTTACTAGGTTTTTTTTCGGAGCTGTTTTTCTAATACCGTGTGTTTATTCTTGGTATTTTTCCTTATAGGTCAGAATGCCAAACGTTTGTGTGAGAAAGTCGAATAAAGGATCTTGGTCAGAGAAGAATTTGCTACGAGCTACAGAAGCTATAAAATAAACTCATTGGCCGTACACGCTGCAAGTAGACGGTTAAAAATTCTTAAATCCACCTCGAATTAATAGGCTGCAGAGAAATGTTTTTGAAAGTATACCTTAGGTCCAAATTCACAAGTAGGGGTGTCAGCACGGAAATTAAATTAGTCCATCGCATCAAACAACTTCAGGCAGTTGGTTCGCGCCAACACAATGCGATGTAAGATATCTGGCACATGGTAAGCATACAATCACAAGACACTGTTTTTCATTCTAATCACTGGACATGGGTTTGTGATATAGGGTAAGAACAGAGCCTATGTGAGAGGTGTGCAGGGGGTCGGTCTATGACAAGTGGGCGCCCCCAACCGGGCGTTGGCAAGACTGGTTGCCAGTGTAAAAACGTAATGGTCGTGTTTTATGTCAATATTAATTTTTGGAGTTGTTTAAAAAAATCATAATGGAGGAACCTTAATTTGTTTGTATTTATAAAGTTAGACTACTTGGTTGAAAAAATTAAAAACATAAAAAACAAGAACAATACCTAACCCTACCTAATTTTTTTTACAATTAAATCATACATTTTAAGGCCATGCTAACTTTATACTTGATATTTTAAAATTTAACACATAAAAAACACGAAAAATACCTTATTCAGCATTCTTTTTTTTACAATTAATACACATATTTTTAAAACAACTCCAAAAATGAATATTTACGTTAAAAAATCATTACATTTTTACACTGGCGCCTGGTTGGTGGTGTTACGTTGACCGGATCCGGCAAGGTGTTCATCGGACCCGGGGGGTCTAGAAGGGGCCTGGGATCTTACAAAATGTTTACATGTATTATTTTTATTTTTTATTTAGCGCCGCGTCTTACTACCCGTTCGGGTTATAATCTTAAGTACTAATTACACTAATGGATTAGGAATTGGGAAGGTTGAATTTAGAGGAAGTGAACCTACACTTGCGTGGAGGGAGAGTGGCAAACCATTTTTAAAAAAACACCCCCAGTTCACCCGACCAAGATTCGAACCTCGGTCTCCCCGTTACCCGCCTTGGTGGCGTAGTTGGCTAACGCGCTAGTCGTGTTGAGCTAGACTGCTGAGGACGGGGAGATCGAGGTTCGAATCTCGGTCGGGTGAACTGGGGGTGTTTTTTCCTAAATGGTTTTCCACTCTCCCTCGACGCAAATGCGGGTCACTTCCTCTAATTCAACCTTACCATTTCCTAATCCATTAGAGTAATTAGTACTTAAAGCGTATAAACCGAACGGTTAGTAAGACGCGGTGCTAAAAAAATCTCCCCGTCCTTGGTGGTCTAGCTCAACACGACTAGCGCGTTAGCCAACTACGGCACCGAGGTGGGTTTTACATGTATTGAAGACTATCTCTCACATCCCCACTACTAGTACAGATACTAAATTATTAGTATAGGTATTACTTTTTGTTTGACATTGCTATGGGAGGGTTAACTTTCCACCTCACTGCTGTAAGGTAGTTGGCTGAGAATGTTTATTTCTTGTGGAAATATCTCACAATGTCTAAAAAGGAGATGTGGAAAGAAAATCTTTATCAGAGCATCAGAAATCTTTATCTTGCTGGCCTCAACTGTGATGATTTTGGAAAATAAATAATTTTGGAAAATCACATTTAAAGCCATTATATCTGATGGACGTGATACAAAGTACAGACTTGTTTTCCAAATGTTTGTGTTAGCTTAAGAATACTATTAACAATTCCAGCAACAGTAAATTCTGAACAGAGGTCACTAAGAAAACTCAATCTGATCAAGAATTATCTGCAATGTCTCAGGAACGTATTGTAGATTTGGACAGGTTAAGTATTGAATCAAACATTGATAGAACAGAATCAGATAGCCAAAGCTATTATATATGCTTTAGTGAGGATTTACTCCATCTAGATATCATATTCAATTTTCAGAATTGCTGGAACAATTAAGGTTAATGCTGTGATTAAAAAAGTTCACAAAAAAAAGCCAGGGAAGCTATTTTTGGTAATTAAAATACTAAGCCTATATATATATATATATATATACATATATATTACTTTTAACTTTACAAATCTGCAATACAATACAGAAGTATATTTCAATATGTATTTTTTCTCGTTATATGTAGTGTGGAGTAAGCAAAAATGTTCAAATGTGCTTTTACTCTCTTTTTTATCCTTAATTTTATTTATATCTGTATGTATAAAAGCGAAAGCCCTCACTCACTCATCACTAATTCTTCCATTTTCCAAATAGTTATAAAGTTGAAATTTAGCATATTTGTACATAGGAAAATACTTTTTTAAAATACAAATTCATTAATCAGAAATTTCAAAATGGGACTCCAGGAACGGAGAGAGCGCAGGGTGTATGGGGGTTATTATTAGAAACAAAAAACTTTTTGGTTGAGGTAGAAAATTAAAATGTTACATACAAGTAGACAGAAAGCTACAGTTAACCAAATTCATCTTTAACTATGAAATGAGTGAAAGGGTAAGGTGTCAGACTTCTGTGCTGGCGGCCGGGGTTCAATCCTCGGTCCCGGCACAGATTTATCTGATTACCAAACCCTTCCTTCACCTCTGACAAGACATCTTGTGAATGTGGGGAATGCCAGGCCTCCACCGTGGTTCGGATTCCACGTTAAACTGTAGGTCCTTCATTTCATCTCACAATCACCCTACCATTACACATTAGCGTAAGTGCGTATAACCCGAACGGGTAGTAAGACGCTGTGCTAATAATAATAATAGTAATAATAATAACTATGAAATGTATGAGTTGGTTGGAAATAGAGGGGTGGGGATTCACTGTTTCCAAATCAAATAGAAACGTTCAAAGAAGGGGCATTAAAGCTAATGTATCTATATTCACCCTGTAGGAAGTATAAAAGAATAAAGCCTCTAATTCAGAAATCAATAGTCCTCATTCAACCCCTCTTTCATCTTGCATACTCTCTTATTGGCCTTACAACTCATGGTATACTCGTACTGGATGGAAACAGAATTAATGTAAAATGGAAGCAGACTCGAAAAAACTTTGAACCTCCTGATTAAAGTCCTCTCGGAGGCCCTGGGTAAACATACTCATCACTGGGCACTGGTTTGTGAAATAGACTGAAGACAGCGACACCATTTCGCAATCAGTTAGAAGCCGATCGGGCGGACGCGGTGGCATGCCATTAAAGGCTGTGTCACATTCTGCTACTAAGTAGCGGCCACATTTTCCAGGTACTTCTATGTCACATAGTGTTAAGGTAGCGGCGAGAACAAAAAATTACGTAGTTGTGTGGATTGGATTTTTAAAAAAAATCAATACAGCTCACGCTAATACAACCACGTGGTGAGTAATAACATACGTTGTACTGACTGCACTGCGGTTCCACTGCCACACCGGGCGACTAAAGCGCTATCCGCTAGTGGCGAGTGAGTCACGTGACCCTCAGGTCGGCTACTGTCTAATAAGTAGCGCCAAAAGTTGAACACGTCCAACTTCTTTAGCTACTGCTTTTTCACTCGCTTACGAGCGCTAGTAGCTGTTATTTTTTATGTCGCACTAGGCTACTTACAACCACAACTTGGAAACTACTTCTATTATACAGCCACCAATTGGTAATTATTTCTATCATACAGCCACCAATTGGTAATTATTTCTATCATACAGCCTCCAATTGGTAATTATTTCTATCATACAGCCTCCAATTGGTAATTATTTCTAATCATACACCCACTAGTTGGTATCTATTTCTATCATACCGCCATTACTTTGTAACTATTTCTATCATACAACCACTAATTTATAAATAGTATATATAACACAATCACTTCCACGTAGCTGCGTTTTTTTAATTCGTCTACTTTGTGGCTTTTTTTTTTAATCAATAACCAATAATTACACAATATAATCTACCCCTAAACCCTTAATTTGATTATATTTCCTCCTAACCATCTACAGTATCTAATTATTTAAAATAAACTTTATATTCGGAATTTCTACTATAACGTATTCTATTCCAATTTTTGAAACCCAAGCACAAAATTATCGATACCGTTGGGGGGGGGGGNTGTTAATATAAATAGTATGTACTAGACATCACAAGCAAACCAAATAAAAAATGTTCATGCTGTATATTGAGTTAATAAACAATGGCTGATATTGGAAGTTCGTGTGACGGGTAGCATTAATGAGCCTGAGGATAGCTAGTCTTCCACGGAACAAATGCACGAGAAACAGAATCAAAACACTCGCGGTCATAAACAAGTTGCGCCCTTCACAACCGAGCTATGTCCGAAATTGAATACCGTTTCAGTTGTTTGAAGTACTTCCTCTTTTTCCATCGCGACTTTGTATCCGTTCGAGCTATACGCATACAATAATGGCGTTTATAGAATGATGACGAGTAAGGTAGAATTCCAGTGTAAACGTATTCGCATTTGTGTGAAAGAAAAGTGAAAACCATTTTAGAAAAAATACCCTTGGGACACACAACCGGGATTCAAACACCGAAGCGGTCTAGTTTTAGCCGTTGATATAGAAACGTTTTCCTTAAATCTCTTTTTAATCAAATGCTTAGTTGATTTTACCATTTTTACGCACAACAATGTCAGCCTTCGTGATTACGTTTATTTACTACTTTCTCTCGACCCCTAGAGAGAAATATTGTGATCGTCAAAAAAATCAAACCCGAGATTTTTTTTTATAAATGTCGACGTTTCATGGCCCTCTGAAACAGAAAAGGTTGTTTTCGCTATGCCGTCTGTCTTTATATTGGCCTAGAACCGAAACCATTTCACCGATTGGGTTAAAACTTTGTATATAAAGGAGCATCCCTCTAGGCCAAAATCGATTGACGTCCTCACTGCACAAATGACAGTGCACCAGTCTGATTCATTCCTTGATTTGAAATTATTTTTTTTAAATGCATGACGAGGAAGATGAGTTCTTAGGAGCAGCCTCTTTAGTTGTTAATATAAATGCTATCAAACGTCACAAACGTTGAAGGAGATATTAGGTTCGTCCAAGTCTCAAAAGACGAAGTAAATATAGTGGAAGTGATTTGATAAAAAAAAACTTGATATTAGGGGACGTAGACGATTTAAATCTCGAGTACAGATGTGATGCTGGACTTAGAAAGTTTTTCCGAATGAAAAGTTATGAGTTTGAAACTCTATTATGTTCCTTGCAACAGGAGATTCCTACCATTCGCTTATGTGTATTTTCAAGATTAAAAAAGTTATTTCTAGAACTGTTTGTGAAGTGTGTGATGCATTGATAGACGCTCTTCAAGATTACATTAAGGTAAATTGATAAAAGAATTTATTTTTATTTTATACTTTATTTATTATTAAAATAAAAACACTTTGGCACACAAACATAGTTGCGTCATCGTTGCAGCTGACATAAAATGTTGTCAATAGACTCGGTATCACTTATGTTTGCTTCATCAAAAGCTCTGGTTTCTTCGAACAGGATAGAAATCGAAGTGGTATTTGTTGGTGGGTTTGGGGAGGTGTACAGGTGTGGTTGAAATACTGGGTATATAAATGCAGAAGGATTGTTGTATTTGCCCATTTCTGCCTCAATGTGTTGTTTGTTATATGCTGAACAATGCACCTAGCGTGCGGGAAAGAGAGATTTTGTATTTTGATTGAAACTTGTTCCACAAATACAGTGTACTCATTCCACTCTTGTTTTTGGGATTGAATGTTTTTCATGATAGTAATCGCCTCATTTAATATAGGTGCGTGTTTAGTTGAACTTTTTCTCGTTTTTCAAACTTTTTCGGTGACTTAAATATACGTTTATTATGAACATTTCCCAATGGTTGATCTTCATCTTTATCCCTTTTATTCGCCTTGGATATCTCTTGAACCTCTTGAACTTGCTCTTGAACCTGAAAATAATTCAATGACAAGTGGAACTTCCCAAACTGCGTGGGTGCAATGGACAGGAAGCACATTGCTTTACAAGCACGAATTAATAGTGGCACTGAGTTTTTTAATTATGTCATTTTTTAATATTGTCCTATTTGCAGTACTTGACGCAAACTACAACTTCATTTATGCAAATGTAGGTACTCAGGGTAGAATATTTGTTGGTGGGATTTTTAATGAGACACATTTCAAGAAATGTCTAGAAGACAACACAATGTCTCTTCCTTCAGCCCGTGCCTTGCCAGGATGAAATGTTTACATTCCATTTGTTTTGGTTGGAGATGATGCATTCCCACTATCATTGAATATTATGAAACCATTTCCTGGACAACAAGACATAGGATCAAAAAATGGGATATTTAACTACCAACCAAGTCGGGCCCGCAGGGTTTCTGAAAATTCTTTCGGTATACTGTCTCCTGTTTTTCTAGTACTCCGAAAATCAATGTTATTGGAGCCGGATAAAGCGAATAAAATAACACTGTCAACACTTTATTTGCATAGTTACCTAAGCAGTGGTACATCATAGGTAGCTTAGAATTCCTTAGGAACTGTTGATTCAGAATCTCCGAATACAGGATAAATTGTTCCAGACGTATGGAGACGAGATACCTCAGGTTGTGAATTAATAAATATTTCGAAAATGGCTAGAAGTAAAACTGCTGCTCAAACTGTTAGAAATGAATTTAATGAGTATTTAAGCTCTCTAGAAGGAGCATTGCAATTCCAATGTTCATAAATAATAGTATTTATTAAACTTTTATTTTATTTTTAAATACTCTTAACAGAATTTCAATCAGAAAAATGTTTGCATGATTTTGGCGGGCAATATCTACAACATTAATTTCCTTAGTGTGAGTGTTATGTGTTATAGAATGGGATGAAATGTAGACCAAGAACAAACACAATCGACCTCGATGTGTCGATGGGCCTCTAAACCAAAATAATAATAATAACAAACATAATTCTTGTTTATGTTTTGTTTCCGTAATTTATTTATTTTTTGCTTCTAAAACGAAAGAAATGGTGCAAAATGTTGTTATAACTAATAACATGAACTTAGGGGTTAAATCATTTTACCAGAAAAAAAAATTTCAACAACATCCTTACAATTCTATAATACCATGGGCCATTGAACGTAAAAACTCCCACAAGAGTGTAAATAAAGTTTATATATTTGTAAACAATAGCCACATGACATAAAAGAAGTATTTTCTCTAGCCGTTCCTTCTTTCTTTAAAATTCTCCTCAGTAAGTTGATCCTTTTATTTCCTGGTTGAATAAATCTTTATTCGGGCGGAAAGACGCGCCAGTTTCTCCTTGTCCTCGTACCCACTATGACGTCATATCCGCCCCTCGTGAAGACAGGAAGTCTCTATCTACCCTTCACTTTCTTTCAACGCTCCCTCCCCTTTCTAACTTCGCAAACCCCTTCGCATCATCGTCATTTATCTTGATCAACTTTATTATTTTCATTCAAATTTGCTGATGGCAGGTAATTGTTGTTCTTCCTGTGAGGCCGGCACCCGTTTTTAATATATGCAAATAATAAACATTTAAAAAATTTCATGGTGGTCTTATTATATTTTTCGTGGGAAGTGGATGTATCTTAATGCCATAGCTAAATAGTTATAGTAACGTATTTTGTAATTTTTGTTTTTCCTAGCACCGCGAATTACTACCCATCCGGGTCGTACGCCTATACACTAATTACCCTAATATGTTAAGATAAAGAAGGTCGAATTTAAAGGAAATATGCTCGTATTTGCATGGAGGAATAGTAGAAAACTAGTTTAGGGAAAAACCACCCTGAGTAGATCCGACCTGGATCTAAACCCGAAAAATCGGTGGTCTAGTCTATTGCTTGAGTGATGCCTTGGATCATACGGCCACCGAAACGGATAGTACAATTTTTTAGGTTCTATTGTTCACAAAATGCATCGGTGGTCACATGGTTTAACACGTCACTTTTGTGTTTAACTAGATTGCCAGTTATGGGGAACTCGGTTTGGTGTATTGAGGTTGTTATTTTTCCTAAACGGCTTCCCCACTGTAACTCCACACACATCCTGGTGCATTTCCTCTTAAATTCCACCTTTCTCGTCCCTATTCAGTCAGCGTAGTTAATGTATTCGTATAACCCGAACAGATATTAAAACGTAGTGTTTTTTTTTTGCCCAACGCGTCTCACTACCCTTGTGGGCTATTCACATATTTACACTAATATGGGAGGAATGAGGAGGGTATAATTTACCAGAAATGTACCCGCTATCAAAATAAGAACTCTCAGATTAAAGTTGGCTTAGAACCGCACGCATTTAAAAAAATTCTTCGATCAGAATTTGACCAAGATCGTTCTACGGCCGTCAAAATCACCCCTCTTGAAACTTTACAGACCTTTGAACATTATATTTGAAGGATGGGGAGCAACATTTTATTAATACAAAATATCACTTTGTATTCAATCACATCACTTTTAGAGCATTGAGCAAGAACTGGAGAAATAAATACAATGATGGATATAAAATATAATTAGTGATTTTCTCCCCCCCCCCCCC
>CABFOW010001609.1:12229-69069 GCA_902141385.1 Timema californicum
AGTGGGAAACCATTTAGCTGACCGGGATTATTACTATTATTATTATTAGCACCGCGTCTTACTACCCGTTCGGATTATACGCACTTACGCTAATGTGTAATGGTAGGGTGATTGTGAGATGAAATGGAGGACCTACAGTTTAACGTGGAATCCGAACCACGGTGGAGGCCTAGCATTCCCCACATTCCTGACCGGAATTCGAACCCCGGTCTCCCTATCACTGGCGATCCATTCCGACCTGACAGTGACGCGTTAGGCCATGCAACCACTAATGCAGGTTTTTCTTATCCAGAACTATAAATCATTGAAAACTACAAATTCTGATGGTTTATTTCTACATAATAATAATTATTGCTGTCACATTCTAGGTGACATGTAGGCTGACTGAAATTGTTTGCTGGTCAATGAACAATTTGGCCTAATGTCTTTGTGAATTGTAAAAAGATTCATTTATTTTTATCTCAAAAATAAAAATAATAAATAAATAATACTAATGTGTCAAAGCATTTATGAAGATAACAATTTGTGATTGCAAAGAAACATTAATTTTACACAAATCTTCCATTAGAACTATGGGGCAGTTTCATAGTCAAATTTAGTACGCCTCAAGTGCGGCACTACACTAAGTACAAGACGACACCTACCTAAACCAGAATGGAAATTTAGGTAGGTGTCGTCATGTACTTAGTGTAGCGCCGCACTTGAGGCGTACTAAATTTGACTATGAAACTGGCCCTATGAATACAAACTTTAGCGTCAACTACCAAAACCTCATTAATAAGTGTTAAGTAGGTTCAAATTTTATAAATATTACTAGAAATAATATATATATATATATCGTTCTAATAATATACATATATATATATATAATCCAAAAACATTTTCCCAAGAACTTAAGCACAAAATATGGTGTATATGCACTTGATTATAAGGAACCCTGAACCACTGATTCTGTGCCATTGTTTGTTTGTTTGTTTGTTTGTTTGTATGGTTATTTATTATTTCCTTTTGTGAACATATATGTGAAACATGAATAAAAAAACACGAGAAAACATATAGATCAGCATCACAGGTCTTCAATGAATTGACTGCCTAGATTGAATACCTATGGTATTCCTTTGGAAGTGTACGATTTTTACACATTCTCTGTAAATCCTTCAGCTTTTCTGTTGCAATAGGCAGTTCTTCATTATAAGCTTTACCGAGAGGAAGCACTTTTCTTGGTATGCCCCTCTGTAATTTCATACTCACTTTATGGAACGGGTAGTAAGACGCGGTGCTAATAATAATAATTAATAAATGAGCGTCTTGTATCTACCTACATGAAAGTTTAATTCTTGGTCAAATAGGGTAGGAGTTCCTAAACTATTTAAAGTCCTTGCACCGGAAAAAATAATTTACTGGAGCCCTCATAAAAAAAATCACACTAATATTTTAAACATTCAATAACTACAGTTGCATTTTAAAAGTATAAACAAACGGAAAATATTACATCTTCTCGATTTTTCAATACGCCTTGACAAATGTTCTTTATTCAGTTTTGAAAAAAAAAAAATTGAAATCTGATGTTATTTTGTAGTGTGAAACACAAATAAAGAATATTTTAAAATTTCCTCCCGGAGCTTGAGATGAATATGGGGGAGGGAAAGGGCTCCGTGGACCACTGTTTGAAAATCTCTGGAAAAGAGGACAAACACGTGTTTCCTTTCCAACCGAGAAAAGTTATCTGCGCATGCGCATCATGGCCAACTTGCACGTCCAGTGTGCCGCGAGGAGTCACACCAAATAATAGTATGCCGTTGGCAAAAGAAAGTTTGAGAACGAGTGGTCTATAGACTGCACCACATCTTACTACCCGTCCGGGATATTCGCATTTATCTACACTAATGGCGTAGGGATGAAGACGGTAACATTTATATAATAAGTACCTCATTTGCTTGGAGAGAGAGAGTGAGATACCTTTAGCACAATCACCAGGTATTGGAACTCTGACCTACCTGTTACCAATGAGCTAGAATAAACGAGGTTAACACCCTGATCTGCATACCCACCGATGTATATAAGCTATAATTAAGGCACCCTTCTTGGTCAGTGATAAAATATATTTATTTGCTAACAGGCCACACGGCTTAAAAATATACAATGGTATGTGTCTTTTTCTGGAACTACTATATTTTTATAGGCTTTCACTCCCGTTCGCCCTTCACCTTTCATCAACCCTTGTCTCATAATTCCTCCGATATGCTTGAAAAGTAGTTGAAAATGAATGGTCACATTTTCACACTATTATTTGTATCAATAAAACTCAAACTATAGGTTTGTTAAGAAAAAAGAGCCCTGGTGGAATCTTTATACTTTATTTTGGCGTAAACCATATTTTGAAATAACTCATCGTAGAGTAAAATATTGTATTAGAGCTGAACGTCTGCGCGATGATTTCTCGCTTATCGAGCTGGACCCTTTATTATATAACAGGTGACCTGGCGGTCTAGGGGTGAGGTGTCAGTCAGACTTCTATGCTGGCGTCCAAGTTTCAATCCTCGGTCCTGGTACAAATTTATCTGATTGCCAAACCTCTGGCAAGACGTTTATAATTCACGCCTTGTGAATCTGTGGAATTCCAGGCCTTCGCCGTGGTTCGGATCCCACTTTAAACTGTAGTTCCTCCATTTCCTCTCACAATCACCCTACCATTACAGATTGGCGTAAGTGCGTACAACCCGAATGGGTAGTAATACGCGGTGCTAATTAAAATAGTATTATTAGCACCGCGTATTACTACCCGTTTGGGTTATACGCACTTACGCTAATGTGTAATGGTAGGGTGATTGTGAGAGGAAATGGAGGACCTACAGTTTAACGTGGAATCCGAACCACGGTGGAGGCCTGGCATTTCCCACATTCACAAGATGTCTTGTCAGAGGTGAAGGAAGGGTTTGTTAATCAGATTGATTAAAATAATAATAGTATAATATAGGCCTATGTATAGACTATTATATTTTTAAAATAAAATGTAACTTTAACATAAAGTATATTGTCTCAGATAAATGCACTCACCGGGTCGTTCACTGATCGCTCATTAGTGTGTGTTTTGTTTTCGAAAGGGGTGATTTCACTAATTAAAAATCAAACTTAATATCACAAGAACGCGCAGAATTCCGACCGAGAGAGAACACAAACTATAAAGTACAGCCAAGCATTTCTTATCTTTCGAACGATATTATATTTTGGTGAACTCGGAAGAGTTATTTCACTATTCGGAGAAACTCCACGGGCTTTCTCCTTTCCTTTAACCGGATACATAACTTCCCAGAAGCTCCGCGGAATGCTGTGAAATATTTTTATTGGGGGGAGGAATTACCGACTAACTTTGCTTTTTTGTTGGATTTTATCGGTTTGCTTTGGAGCTTAGAATATTCTTAGTATATCAGCGATGTGTCAATACAAAAACGAGAAAAAATTATTTTAAAAACAACAATCAAACCATTTAAAATGCATAACTTAAATTCAATATTTTGAAATCAGGTTTCTTTAAAATAAAGCCTTAAATTTGTCAGACTAATTATATGATAACCGAATATACAGGCTTAAGTTTCACTAAACATTTTCTTGTATTAATCACAATTGCCATTGTTTTGATGTTCCTTTAAATTCAAACAAATTTTAGAAAATCAAACAAACTTGTTACATAGGCTACAACACATACACACACATATACTCTATGTGTATGTGTTGTATGTAACAAGTTTGTTTAATTTTCTAAAATTTGTTTGAATTTAAAGGAACATCAAAACAATGGTAACAAGCACCGACTCAGTATAATTGTATAGATATAATCTATGTATACAATTATATATATATATGATCTTTTACTTATTACAGGCCATCATACCAGATCCAAGAGCGTTCATAGTTAAGTCTTTGAACAATTTTGTGTACCCAAAAGGTAACAAAGAGTTTTGCCATCCTTGTCAAAACAACATAAAATATTACTCATAAAAAGAGCCACATTAGTTATTTTTAACTTGACAGTAATTATAAAACATTTCCACAAATTATCTTTAATGTGATATGTTAAGAATAATTTTTGGAAATGCTTTCGCATTACTAATGTCAAGTTTTTGTGTGTGTGTGTGTATATATTATAGAAATTCTGTATTTGCTGTTCATATTGTCCGTGCAAAGCGGGGTGGGGTGGGGGGTTGAAAATTAAATCAACATTATCTGTGATACTTAAAAAATATCTTAAAACAATGAGTCCAGATTTCTTGATTCAGAGATTCAAACACAATAAAGGATTCTTATACATTTTCAAACATCAGAAATTTCAAAGATAATTTTTTTTAATGACAAACAGACAAACCCACATACCATAGCTGAAAAAATTATTCGTTCTGTCATCTGCATGATTGTGAAAATTTTGCTTGCTGATGATACTGAGCTAGAAATTATGAAAATTATTTTGTCTGATAATTAAATTCGCAGAATAATAATTTATATATCAGCTAATATTAACAAACATGTTCCCCAAGGTATGACTAACTCTGCATTAGTCATTTTGCATTAGCCATTCAATGACTCGACATATTCTAATAAAAATATAAGTTTGTCTTCCAATTTTGTGTTACACAACAAAGCTCCTGTCGAGATGAATAAAATTATATATGTATATATTTGTGTGTGTATTGGGCGCCACTCCTAGGATACAATAATAATTAAAAAAGAAGTACCTTTAGCTCGGCTAACTCTGACACTGGCACGATGACCCTTAACACTCGAGATCACCGGGTGTGCTCGGGAACATTATCCGGATGATGCATTGTTAATAATAACTACATTACCCTATCTACAACAATGGGGTGCTGTAAATCTCTACAATAGTTGAAGGAAAATTTACAATGAACAATTTAAACAAAATTGATCACTGAGTAAAATGTATTAATTTAAACTACAATAAAAAACAATTATAGAATTTTGTGTGTGTTTTTATTGGTGTTGTTTCCTTGTTACCACATCCCAATCCTACCTATGGAATTCCGAGTAGATACAATTCTAATCTGAAAAAATAAAAATAAAATATATTGTATTACATCTGTTCTTAAATAAAATTAATCAATTAAACTAATAATCTCCGAACATGGTTAAATTTAGGAGTTAATAATACCAGAGTAAAAAAAATAGGATAAGCATGTATAATATTGGAGTTTTGAGTAAAACAAAAAAATTAATATTTAGTATTGTTGAAAAAAATTACATTAATATGTTGACATAAAATAAAATATTAATTAATGCTCTGGATTTAATAAAGTGTGTAGTAAATTTAGTCTTTTTTGAAAGTTGTACATTAATCCTGGATTATTGATGATAACAAAGAAAGAGAAAGTATTTATAGATGAAGATTTGGCTGGATGTCACCAAGAGAATATTTTGTGTTGAAATAGCAAAAATTTAGGAAATTTGATTCTTGTGCTTAATTGCAAATAACCCACAGTTTTATTATATCAGTAGTCTCTAGTTTTTCCCTAGGTACTCAGCTTTCTATTGGTTTATTAATATCCCACTTTTAAAATTAATTTTTTAAGGAAACACACATATTTGGGTCCATACTTTAAGGACGCAGAAGAAAAAGACCCTAATCTTCTTCAAAAAGTGTTTCAGGAATCAAATTTTAAAATGTTCTCTTTTCTTTCAAGTACAAAGAGAAAACTAATATATTAAAACAAAAGATAAAATGTTGGCTATGGACTAGGGATGAGTATAAAATGCAAATTTAATATAAAGATTGAAATACATGTCAATGAATATGAACAGTGAAATGTTTATTTCCATCTGTCAAAATTAAAATGCGCGTAGTTTGGAGGTAATTACATAATGCCTTTTTTTCTTTTCTTACCTTAATAATCACGAGACACGCCACTCACTTGTTTAACAGATCTGCGCATGCTTTGAAATACATCATGGCCGACATTAAAATAAATAAAAGAAGGTTCAACAAACTTCTTAGAAGGATAAATATGTTTAATAAAAAGATAAGTGTTCTTCCTTAGCTTAAAATGCATTATATTAATTATTTTAAACAGTGTTAGACGTTATTCCTTCCGTTTTATTGTGAATGGATGTAAATAGTATTATTTTGTCACGCCGGCAACACAGCGCGTTAAGCGGTGGCCGAACTTTGAAGTGCATAATTTCAAACGAAAATAAATTTGAAACTATTTACAAAATTATGAAAATATAAGCACATATATGGTAAGTTGGCAAATAACGTTATGGAAAAGAACTGTTGCTTGCCTATATCTGATTCATTAACAATAACGGAATAATCATAAAAAAATATTTTGAAAGGATTTTTAAAATCATACAAGAGGACATTGCTTGAGTAATTGAAAAAAATGGGATTCTTCCATTGTGAACTTAATTACCTAAAATAAAACCATTAAGGGCGTGGTTATCTGCTCAACTGTGCAATTACATGAAATCAGAACAACATTGCTTAGTTATGCACACTGAGGTACACTGACTGTCTCACAGAAAAGTTTTAAATCGTGTTTTGTAACTGATGATCTTGCTAAGAGCATATTTGTAATAATATGGGAACCCATTGTACCACCATCTGGATGAGAATGACTGGTGTGCCAACTCGATAAGAAGAAACTTTTGAAAACTATGTATTCATCCATTGGGAAAAAATCACCTTTGTTCTGTAAGATTGTGTTAATGGTTGCCACTTATCGAACAGAGAAAGTAGTGTAATCGTGAACATAAAAAAATTAAATCAGTAGATGTTATGTGGTCATTTTTTGAGAAGTATCTGGAGTGTTTTTTAAGTGGTTAATAAGATTGTAGCTTTTAATTTAAAAAAACATATTTCAAAGTTAATTTACCAATGACTTGTTTTTTTTTTTGATTCGAGTATTTTTTTAATAACTCTTTTAAAATATTGTTCAAAATTTAAATCTGACAAGTTTTTCATATAAGTAACAAAATAATGTTTGTTTTGACGAAAACTTATTTAATGGTAGAAAAACGATACTAGGACAGTTATTTAACCCTGGTATTAAAGCCTTATCCGTAGGTCTCATCCTCTTTGCACTAATTTGGGTGCACTTAATCTAAATTAACCTTCTCATTTATTACCTGTTATATTAAGCCATGATGTAACTCTTGCTTAAAAATGTATAAACTAAAAAGTCACCAAAGTTTATACTCCTACCAAGTTCTTACATAGTGAATAATCTAGACTAGCTAACTTGGGTTAATTTATACAAAACAGCTAATCCAGCCAAACTTAATGTAGCCAAAGACCAACTTACTTAACTCAATTTAACAACTAGCTTGAATAAACTTGACGACTTTCTTATAACCAAACATTCCAAACTTTGTTTTAAAAAAACGGCTCCTTCAAGTTGGAGCGCTAAAATTGCTTTATAACTTATTCCTGCACATAGCTAGAGAAAACTACTTTTGAATTGGAAAAACTTTCAGTCTTACATTGTTTATAATATATACAGTAGTGCATTTTATTTTCAGTGTTCTGGCTGTTAGTGTCTTATCTAACTTGTTTCTGGAACAAGAACAGCAACTTGACCCCATATCGTCAATTTGTCACTTGGAATGTTGTAATGAATTTAATAATCCCCTGTATTTTTATTGTTCTAACCACTTTTATATAATATAGTCAGTTGGTATTTTTTTTTAAACATTTTTAAGTTTATCTGTTTTAGAGTGTTATGGTTGGATTAATAGGAGAATTTGTAATTATTGTTTAAAATGGTTTCCTGGATTATATGTAAATTTAAAAAAACTATTTAAAGTTTTATATTTTTATTTTTGCTCTATTTAATATTCTTACCTTGTAGTCTTTCGCTTATTTCTTCACTAGTCTAGCTTTATTTTTTTCTTCTAATTATTTCATTGGTTTCTCAGGAAACCATTTTGAGCTCTTCGTCTACCCGTTTACGGAATGCAGGTTCGCGCTGCCGGGAAGAGGGAGATGGAAAATAGGCATCTTCGTCTTTTCGGCGGATTGCAAAATTGTCTAGTAATAACAATAGTAATAAAGTAATTGGAGAGAGTTTCGTAGTTTTGGCGGCCCACCGGGTACCGTCTAAAACGTTAATTATGATTTATTTTCTTTTTTTTATTTAACAATGGGAAATATATCTATTAATTATAAACTTCACCCAATGTTTTAGTTGTAGTTTTTCTAAGCCTAAAATTTGTAGTGTAAGCTTTTGGGGGGAAACTTGCCGCCTTAAGGGGATGCGGTTAGGTATTTTTCTGGTGAGTTTTGGAGAGAAGTAGCCGGGTGGGGGTAGGGTTTTCTTAGGTTTTTTTCTTCGAGGTATGGAGGTGAGAGGACGTCTTGATTTTGAGTCCGTCTCCATCCAAGACAATTTCCACATATTCTAAAATATTATTGCTTGTTAAGAAGGTGCAGACCAAAGTAAAGCTGGTAAAAGTGATTTTAAAGATTTTTCCTTCTTTCTGCATTCGTCTAAATAATACTTAATTTTACGGGAGTGTAAGCGTGATGTTGTAATATCCTTGGAGATTCTTCTGACTACAACAGAAACGTAAACGGTGAGCCAGTTCCTATTCAGGATAAACTTCATTTTTTTTTACTGATGGCAATTTTTCTTCCTGATTTTGTTTGTTTATTTTCTTTAGGCCTACCCAGGATAATTATTATAAGTTTGTGGAGTAAGAGTAACTAAAGTTATCAACCGCTAAGCTACTCACCAATGAGATATGACTTTCAATTTTTCGCCTCCGTTACTGAGGACCATATTTACATTACTCAATCTAGAATTATCATTTTATATATAAGTCTCTTCAGTGTAGGAATTGTTTTCTGAAAGGTCTTTTTCCCTATCAGAAATATATTATATAGTAGGATATCGGTAGGAAAAAATACCTTTCAGAGAGTAATTCCTACCATGAATGGAGTATGTATTGTCATAGGTGGCCTATGTGGAGCAGATCTTCAATAGTTTATGCGGTTTGTAAAATAAAGATAACATTTCTTTATGATTATATTTTTAATGGACTGTACTTGGAAACTTCTCATCACTAATCATTCCACATTGTTTTTTATTATTATTAATAAAAGCTTAGTATTAGCTAAGTGTATTTAGTCCAGGTATGTTTATTTGTTTCGTGCTCTCCGAAAGCTAAGCTGAGGTGGTACCTTAATAACAGGCACAATATATTTTCTTGTGAAGATTGCAGAACGTCAAGGACGCAATGATGGATCTAGTTAAGGCTGTGTCGGTTAGATTGTACTTTGACCCCATTCAATGGTTAAACCCAATTATTTCCACACACACACACACACCCAGCAGAAATTTCCTCGAACCACCGAGTAATAATAATATTATTTAATGTTTATAATGTAGTTTTATTATGGTATTTATCACGTTTATTCGAGTCGACATTAAAATTCAAGAAAGTTGTTACAATGTATATGTGCTTTTACGTATTCATACGTCAATTCATGTAATGTTCAACTGTCACTTTTGAGAGATTTTATAAACAAATATAAAAGAACACTAATACAATACTAAAATGTTATCAATTTTGGCCGAAAAAGAGTTTGTATTTTCTATAATGCTCTTCTTATGAACATTTGGCTGTAGCTACTCTTATGGTTCGAGGTAATTAAATCGTCACCAAGTAATCGATAGGAGAGAGAACTCGTTTATTCTCCAACCAGGTCAGGTGTGATTTCGTAATACACTCTTCAATCTTATATAGAGGAGAAAGGTTTCAGGGAACAGGAGGAGGGTTAGAAGAAACCTGTCATCTCTTTAAACAGTATCAATCTAACCCCACAACGACTCGCTATCATTCGCGTACTCATTTGCATCTCATTAGCATTCCCGAGGAAAAAAATCTTTAACCAAAGTAACCCCATCAAAAACGCTGCGCGCGCGTGCGCGCGAGAACCAACTTTAAAACCATCATTTACATTTTCCCCTGGCTTCTTTTCAATTTTCTTCTCTTGATTCCCTTGTCCCTCCCGCCCCCACTACTTTTTTTTTCTAACCCCTTCGGTCGTGTGATTGTGTGATGTATCCTCTCACACCATTCTACTAGAAAGCGAGAGAAACAGTTTTATTTCCGTGCCAAGTGGAGCGCTAGCTACGTTGGAGCTACCATAGCTCAAGAGAGCCCGAGTATATGTGGTGTGGTCCGCGAATACGAAATGACCGAATGGTTGGGAGAAGGGGGACCTTGGGGGAGGAAGTAAAGGGGAGGCCCTTTGTAAGCGGGGCTGACCCCTTTCCCCCCTTACACTCTTCTTTAACTTGCTGCTGTTACTGTTGGTGGAGTGAGAGAGGAACAGAAACGCGAAACTTTTGTGTGTTCCGGGGCAGAGCCCCTGGAGAAATGGGTGAGAGGGTAAGGGAGGGGGGATTGAATGATGTGCAAGAGTCGCAACTTGGGGTCGCAAGAGTAGAGAAATGAAGAAAGGACTCAAGTTTTTTTTTTCTTCCCGAGTTTTAGGGATGATGGGAGGTGGGGGGAATACGGAGGAAGCTTAGTGGAAAGGGCTATTTTGGAAGAAAGATGTGATGACCGTCTCGCGAACAGAAACTGGAGAGATCGGAGGCATTTTGAGTCGTTTTCTTCAACTTCCTTTTTCCCAGCCTTGTATACAAGTCAAGTTTTTTTTTAAGAAGAAAGAGTAGCGGTGTTTTTCGTAAACTAAAAAAAACGAATTTATGGAATACATATTATGTAGTGGCTTTAAAATATTTGTTCAAAACTGAACAAATTGCCGTTTAAAACAAGAAATGATGGAAAATGACGAGGGAAAATATGATAAAACTGTTAGGAATTATTTTGTATTACTATTTATACAATATTATTTATACAAATTACTACACAGTCAAATTATGTTTCAAATTTTCATCATCATTATTAATATTATTTCACCTTGTTTCATTATCTGTTTGGCATATACGCATACATTAATTGTGCTAATGGGGTAGGGATAGAAAAGATATATAAGTAGATAAAATGTACCTGAATTTGCTTAGAGGTAGTGAGGTAAACCATTTAGGAAAAGTCACTCTCAGTAACCCAACCGAGATTCTAATCTCGATACTCCTGTTGCCGGCAATTCAAACTATATGAGCTTGACATTTAGACCGCGTGTCCTGCGGTACGGGTCATTGTATCATTGCTTCACTCTAATGTTGACAAGTAGTATCACATTAGGTCCAAAAGGGATGAAAATACTGTAGATTGGAGGAAGTTAAATAATGATGAGTTACATACCCTGTATTCATCAGAAGACATTGTTAGGACAGTAAAGTCTTGTAGATTACGGTATGTGCAAATGGAAGAATCTAGAACATTGTTCAGGGTATTGACTGTCAAACCCAATGGGAAGGCCTAGACGAAGATGGAAGGATAGCATTAGAATGAACCTGAAAGATATAGGGTATAATGAGGTGGACTGGATAGAAGTAGATCAAGATAGGGATAGGTGACATACTTTTGTAAGTGCGGCAATGAACTTTCGAGTGCCATAGAGTAAGTAATGTTTATACCAGTGGCGGATTTATAATGATTTTACCGCACAGATCTTGCCCCCCTCTCCAACCCGGAAACCCATTCAGACACCCCACCCTCAGACACACTCATCCCTCAGCCCACATCCTTACTATAGACTAAACACCATACAGCAAAGTCTTATAGGACCCCCATGCGATGACCTCTCTCCTAGCGCTTCCCCATGTGACGGTTGTCATGTCTAGTGTCGTATGGGGCTCCCCACCTGGAGGATTAACAGGATATCAAGTGGTAGTACCTAATTGGATCACCCTTGGTATACGATCCGAGTATTGTGCGGAGTGTCCCCAAAAATGACATAGCCACCTCTTTTGTCGCTACTGACAACTTACTGTCCGTTGGCACGGTACTGCCAAACCCCGATGGAAACTCACTTCCCGGCCCCTCGCAGGGCCGTATTAATGATAAGAGGCGGAAATGGATAAGGCCATCCAGACCTGTACAATTAAAAATTCAGAAAGTGGTAAGGCCCCAACCCTGCTTTCTGGTAATGTTTAGAGTAGACAATGGTGAGACCCTGAAACGTACCAGCCTGTTTATCCTCGTAAGAGTGATTAATGGTGCTGCAAAATCAGAAGTCTCTATTAGAAAACTGCGAGATGGCACTGTAATGATCCAGACCATAAATGACGACCAGATAGTAAATTTAACGAGAATAACTTAGATACGGTCGAGCAATTCAGCCCATTAACAAGTTCCTCAATGTTTGCAAGGGAGTGGTCATTTGCTATGACCTCGACTGCGTAGGCATTGAGATCTGTGATGTGCTTGCACCTCAACATGTCAGCGAAGTTTATAGGATAGTCACAATAAAGAATGGCAAGTAAAATATGATGGATACATATATATTCTTACATTTGCAACTCCTACCTTTCCAAAGGAGGTCCGAACAGGTTTCTACGTGCTCAGGGTCCGGCCGTATGTCCCTAACCCACGGCGCTGCTTTCAGTGCCAGGAATTTGGGCATACGAAGCTGCTATGCCGTGCTAAGCCAATCTGTGCATATTGCGGTAAAGAGACACACGATACACCGTGTGAGTCTCCTAAACTCTGCGTGAACTGCAAGGGTCCGCATTCTGCCTGGTCTCGGGCCTGTCCTAGAGATTCAAACTAAAAAGAAAATTTCATATCCTTAGACATGCAAAGAATATTTATCTAGTAAAGCTCCGGTATTTCAAACTTCATATAGTCAGATTGTCAGCCAAAACATCGATTGTCCAAACTGCCATTGTGGAGTCAATATTTAGAATACACCTTCTCGACTTGTGCCTCTCGTCACTACGGAGAAACTCAAAGTCAACAAGTGCCAAGATTTATGCAGGAGGCGACGCCTCCAATGAGGTCGTACCCACCACCTATACGCCTATGCCACTCTGTTCCGGGCCCAACCCCGAGCCCTCCTCGGGATACAAAATTACGGGCGGCCGTTGTTGAGCTGCTCATTCTCAACTCTGGGCCTCCGTATGTCGGGATGAGTGGCGGAACAGGTGAGGCCGCGAAGTCGAGATCCAATAATGCACCGAAGAAGGACCAGCGAGGTACCGCCGATAAAATTACTGGAAAGAAACAGTCGAAGGCCTTAACAAAGCCTTCGCGCAAGGATCCGATGACTCAGTCTATCCACGACAAATCGAAGCCTTTCCTTAAGTGGGAGGTGCAGGAGAGACTGGGCAAGAGGACCTAAATAGGTCCTAAATCAATATTTATTTCTAAAAGATAGTGTCATGTATCGTCAGTATAGTTAAATCATATATATTTATAAATAGTGTCACCATTTCAATGGAATTGTAGGGGTTTCTATGCTCGTATAGACGAGATTAAACAACTACTTTCTTTTATGCATCCTCCCATCTTGTGTTTGCAGGAGACCCATTTCGCCCAACTGTCAACCCGATGATTCGTGGGTACGATGTATATCGTATCGACAAGCCATTATTTAATCGGGCTAGCGGAGGTATGGCTGCACTCGCACGTAGCAATATATATATATATATATATATAATCATACATATTAATATCGTGTATGATCTCAAAGTGATCACTGTCTGAATCTCCCTTGCTATGGAAGTGACAGTGTGCTGCATCTACCTCCCATCAGTTGAACGTGTTTCAAAGAGGAGTCTAGAGGCCCTCTTTATACAACCTCGCGGCTCCTATATCATCTTGGGAGATTTTAACGCACATACCTTGGTGTGGGGGTCTAATCTTACAGACGCCCAAGGGAGGATGGTAGAGGATATTCTTGTCTCAAGAAACCTGGTGTTAATGAACACCGGGACCAAGACACAATTTTGCACCTTTATTGGTGTATCCTCCGCCATCGACCTAACTTTATGTAGCCCAGGCATCGCTGCTCACTTCTTTTGGGGTGTCCACTCGGACCTATGTGGCAGCGATCATTTTCTCATTCTGCTTTCACACCTTCAAGATCCTCCCAGTACAGCACGGCTACTCCAATGGATGATCAAACGTGCTGACTGGAATAAATTCAGTGAGCTCGCCGTATTTTATGGACCCCATTCTCCTGACGTCGATGTTAATGCAAGGCATTTTACTTCGACGGTCCTCGCGGTGGTGAGGTAATCCATCCCTAAATCCTCCCCAAATTTGCGCAACCGTTCTGTTCCCTGGTGGAACGAGGAGTGTCAGTTGGATATTTCTGACCGTCGAAGAGCCTTACGTCTCTTTTATCGGCGTCCTACTTTGGATAACCTGGAGTCATTCCGTATTCTACTTGCTCGAGCTCTCCGTATCATTCGAAAAAGCAGAAGGAAGTCTGTTAGACAGTTTCTTCTACCCTAACTATTTCCACTCCTCCAACTAAGGTTTGCTACAATATTCGTAAATTACGAAGTAGCAAAATTCCATTAATAATATACCTGCCCTCATATCTAACGGTTAGCTTGTCTCTTCCCCTGTGAAGGTCGTCAATGTATTGAGCTCAATGTTCGTCGCTATTTCTAGTGTTGCGAGCTACTCCAGTGAGTCCGCAGAGCATGAGTGGAGCATTAAACGCCATACTATTGATTTTTGTCAAAGTCGTGGGGAGGATCATAACTCTCCCTTTACTCTAGATGAACTGACCTACGCTCTTTCTCAGGTGTGCAACACGGCTTCTGGCCCTAATGATATTCAATATGAATTGTTTCGTCAACTGCCCCCTGCCGGACGGGCGTTCCTCTTAGACCTCTACAATAATGTTTGGGAATTTCGTCAGTTCCCGACACTGTGGAGACAAGCAACCGTTATCCATATATATTAAAATGGCAAGGAAAAATTAAAGCCAACTATTTATAGACCTATAGCCTTTTCTAGTTGTATCTACAAAATATTAGAGAAAATTGTCAATAAAAGTTTTATGTGGTATTTAGAATCCCGCAATCTACCATCTGATATGCAATGTGGCTTTCGTCGTAATCGATCCGCGGTGGATCATCTTGTTCGCTTTGAGACAGCAGTTCATGACGCCTTCCTCCATAAACAGCACTTCTTGGCTGTCTTCTTTGATTTGGAGAAGGCTTACGACACCACCTGGTGGTACGGAATTTTAAATACCCCTTTTTAATACCCCTTTTTAATTGGGGGTTCCGGTGAAACCTCCTTGTTTTTATTGATAATTTTGGTAACAGATAGACACTTTCTATTAAAAAAACACCTTATCCGATGATTTACTCAAGAAAATGGGGTACCCCAGAGCAGTGTTCTGACTGAGCTTTACTTTGTTCGTCATCGCAATAAACGGCATTGTGGACAACGTGTGCTTACATGTCCGTTCATGCCTTTTTTTTGAATGGCTACGCAATTTAATGCAGTTCGTCAAATCTCCACCGGGCAGAAGGGCAGATTCAGCTCTCTGTCAACAATCTATGGTCGTGGGCATTGTGTACTGTCTTTCGTTTCTCTTCAGCCAAGACGGAGGTCGTCCACTTCCATATATTAATGGTGTGGTACAAGGCCGGTTGGGATCAGGATGCTATCGGTTTTCAACACATGTGGGACAGTCCTGAAGAAGTATATCCCCACATCCCCAGGTTGTTTCTCCCTGAGAGATACGCCTACCTCAATGCCAGTTTTATATTGCCACGTTCCCTAAAGTGACCACCCCAAACTTTATATATGAGCTTCTCGTCAGCCGGTTTCGGAGTCTTAAACGCATTTAGACGGATGAATCGAAATGCGGGGCCTCCGTAGGATCCGCCTTTGTTGTGGAACGATCCAATTTTAAATTTTGTTTGCCTGGGGAATCCAGTGTTTTTTTGGTTGGATTATACGCACTTTTTAAATCTCTATATTTTGTTTATCGTGTCACCGTTCTGTTTTCAGCTGCACGGATTCCATGGGTGCTCTGTTGGAATTGTCCAATCTCTACCTCTGGAATACCCTCGTGCAGATGATACATTTTAAAATTGATTCTTTAAGCACTCAGTTTGCCTTTTTTTCTATTCCTAGTCACGTCTCTCAGGAAATGAACTGGCTGACCAGGCTGCCAAGGAGGCAGTACGCTTGTCTCCGGAGGCGAGTCTAGGCGTCATGTTTTAAATCTAAAGGGTTATGTTCGGCGTGGGGCCTTAAGCTCTTGGCGCGATCAGTGGGTTTTGACCCCTGCTCAGAATATGCTGCGGTCCATCAGGGACGGTGTGTCGAAAGTCTAGAGTAGATTTCATTGTGACGAGACTCCGCGTCGGGCATATATTTCTAACCCATAGATTTTTATTAAGATTCGATCCACCTCCAGTGTGTGAATTTTGCGATGCTCCCCGTAGTGTGTACCACATTTTGTGAAGTGTCACAAGTAAGCCCCTATTCGCGTGGCTCTTGATATTAAAAGTGACCTGTGTTTCTTATTATTCGAACTTCCGGTAGTATTTATTTGTTTGCTCCATTTTATATGCCGGTCGAATCTCTTTAGTGCTATTTGAGTCACAATGTGTTTACACCTCTAGAAGATGTTAACTCTGGAATACCAAAAAGGATTAATGGGACGTTGATTTCAGCTAAGACTGAGACATAACTCAACCTTTTAATCAAATCAAATTTTAATATATATATTTTGTAATCAAAACTTTTAACTGTAGATGTTAACTTTATTTTAACGTGTTGTTTTAATTAAGTTTGATATTTCTCATTATTGTATTAAACTACGCTTGTATTGGAATTTAAATATGTTATAAATGATAGTTTTACCATTTTACTCTTTTATATGATTCATTATTAAGTCAATTAAATTTTTTTATAAGTTTATTTTTCTGTTGTATAGGAATTTATCCTTAGTATTCACATTTATAAATTCTTCAATTTGAAATCATATACTCTCGATTTTTAAAAAACAATATCTAAGTCTTAACTTATATTTAAATATATATTTTTGAAAAACATATTAATAAATTAGTAAGGAACGAAATATACATCAACTTTAGGAGAATTCAATTTTAAATGCTTTGACAAAAACTGTATTATGTATCAATGATATGATGTGTTAGGTGAAAAATCACATAACAAAGTTAAAAATTCAATTGAACAAGATTTAGTTAGATTAATACAAGTCAGTGTCTTAGGACATAATATGTGATATATATTAAATTAATATTTATAAAATCAAATAACATATTGAAACCAATAACAAATATTAAAAATATAATAAAAACATTAATACATCAAATGCTCATACAGTTGGATGAACTTTATCTTATATAGTAAAATTAGTATATATAAAGTAATTATTCTTTGTCAATTATTAAAGTGATAAACATACTTGTATTTAAAGAGAAGTATTAATATGTATTAAAATATACAAAGAAAATGTATTAAAATTTAATTATTCCTTAGCTGAAATCCCTTGTTCCTTGGTTTCACATTCATGTGATGTACGATTGCGTCGACATGTTTCGTTGCACAACGGCATCATTCTCAAGACTAAAGAAAGGAGAGATACATATTGATACATAATACAGTTTTTGTCAAAGTATTTAAAATTGAATTCTCCTAAAGTTAATTTATATATATATATAGTATATTATAGTTTATAGCAAAAATTTCAAAAATTGTTTATCAGAAAATCACTCTTTATTAGGTCTATTTTTTTTTAAGAAAAACTGTCAATATTTTGGTAGTTAAATGAAACTCATTAAATTATAGGCTTACATTTTTGACAAAACTTGTCGCGACCCGGTATTCATAACACAAACCTGAGATTTGTTATTTAAACATTTTATATTTCAAGTACATTTTATAAATATATTTTCATACTATTCTATTTAGAAATTACAGAACTCATCTTTTATTTAATAGTTGAAAAAATCTTTGTTTGAAAGTTGTATTCTCTTTAGTTCGAATAAGTACTCACATTACATATATTAAATAATTTACCATAATTGCACATGCATTTTTTTTCTCACACCTTATACCAAATAGACCGTAAACAACTCTGTCCCAGAAAATAAAAAAAAAACAATATCAATTTGCAAGTGGAATATATTGCTCTCTCTCTCGCACCTACACTGCGAGGTTTGGCCTTGAATTATTGCAAGGGGGTGACCTGGCGGTCTAGGGGTAAGGTGTTGGACTTCTATGCTGGCGGCCGGGGTTCAATCCTCGGTCCCGGCATAGATTTAACTGATTACCAAACCCTTCCTTCACCTCTAACAAGACATCTTGTGAATTTGGGGAATGCCAGGCCTCCACCGTGGTTCGGATTCCACGTTAAACTGTAGGTCCTCCATTTCATCTCACAATCACCCTACCATTACACATTAGCGTAAGTGCATATAACCCGAACGGGTAGTAAGACGCGGTGCTAATAATAATAATAATAATAATAATAATAATATTGCAAGGGCTGGAAACAAGCAAACTGAATGTACTTGAGCCGTCGCCTGCTGCACGTGTACGGAAGTAAATCAACATCGTACGTTCACAAACTAATAAAATCGACACAACCTAAATTAAAGTACTCCAGAAAGCAATGCAATAAAACAGGATCATTACAAGCCTCTTCAACGACTTTTTTAAATAAAATTTTTCTAGGATAAGTAATTAGTAAACCACCCTTAATTCTAGGTATATAATAGTAAAATAAAAAGCCGCACGTTATGACCATAATCCATATAGCGTTTAAATATCAAGTGTGAACAAAATTCATCAAACCTTTTCACTTTTAACTCCAGGGAAAGACAGACACACAAATAATTGTAAGCCTGTTTTTTTTTGGTCCGGAGGCATGTAAAATATCAAAACTCATCTCGAGACTGATATTTTTCACGATCACAAAACATTACTTATCAATAAAGTAAAAATGTTTGCTCCTCGTGTTTGTTCGCTTATTTAGTTTGTTGTCAATTATATTTGTCCTGTCCTATAGTAAATTTGCATTACTGCAGGCAGGTTCAGATAAAAGTTTTTTAATACAGGTTCGGCAGAAACAGCTGACGGTTTTAAAACAGTAACTACACGTGCTTCCAATAGGTAGCGATGCCGGGCTTGTGGGGGATAATAGAACCGACCTTGGGGTTTAGTTTGCCCAGGAACGTTGGCGTGTGCGGGACCGTATCACGGTGGTTGAGTTATTTACTAAAACCAACTCCATCACTGCTACACAGTGAGACTTTCGGCGACAGTTTAACTGAAAGGATGCACCATCACACATCTCGATCATTCTTTGGGTTTCAAAATGGTGAGAATAAGGATATGTTATGATACGGATGAAAAACCACAAGGTAGGCCAAGATCTGTTTGAACAAAATAAAATACTGCTTGAATGTTGGATTTAATCACCGGTAGTCCAAGACGATCAATAATAAACATGCTACTACTTTCAACCTGTCATATCTCTTAGATGGATGATTAGGATTTTAAATTTCCATTCCTACAAAATTCAAGTGGTACATTTACTCACAAATAAAGATAAAGAACAAAGAATCAACCGTTGTAGAGTTCTGATAAATTTACTGAACGAGAGTCCTGACATGCTGAACAATATATTTTGTTACGGATGAAGTTTATTCTCACCTTGATGGAGCAGTCGATAAACAAAACTGCCGTTACCTAGCCGCAGAATACCCCCAGGAGATTCATCAGCAGCCTTAGCATAGTGCTAAAGTCACAGTATGGTGTGCTGTGTCGCCTTTTTGCATAATTGGACCTTATTTATTTAAAGGGATGAGAGTCAAACAGTAACACTCCATGCCAATCGATACACAAACGGCTACAACAATGTAGGCAATCTAATGGAAACCATCCGAAGGACGTAGTTTTTTAAGAAGTAAAGAAAAGAGGGAAAATAAAATCTCCTTCCTTTGTTGTGTTAAAATATTGTGTTGAAAATGTGTATCATTGATGTGTTTTTTTTAATATATATATTTACTAAAATATGTCAGGTATTTCTGCCGAACCCTGTATTACAAAACTTACTCAAAATAATTTACAAGTTATCAATAGTTATTATTTTTGTTATTTAGTACCAATACCTAAAAAAATTACTAATAATATAGTAAAATGCTATCGACATTGAATATAAAACAAAGTTTGTATTTTCAAAGCCTTTCTATCAGACGTTTACCATACTTTATTATTCTTCAGCGTAATTATTTTTGTTCTGTGTTTGGTTTGTATATTTAGCTACTGAAAACTAGAAATACAGCGATGAATAAGTTTGATTACCTGTTAAACCATCCATTTAGCTAATTAAAGGTCCAAGCAAAAATCTAACGTTAAAATTAAGAACAAATGAATCGGTCTATATATTTTAGGCTGGTACAGTGGCTACCTTAAGTGGTTGATAGGGAGCGTAATAATTCATACTTAAGAATTAATTCCTTAATTTTTGTCGGTGGTTATCAATTTCGATTAATTGAAAAGTCAGGGGCATTAATACACTCGAACCAGATATCGCATCGAAGTGCAGTTTTTCTGCATTATTCACTTTAAAACAATGGAATTGAGATCACTTTGATGGTTTTTTAATTTTAAAATAATTATATAAAAAAATGTTATATTGTTAAAATATGATTAACTTTATTAATTAGAATACAGAAAATTGCACTTCGATGCTAAGTATGGTTCGAAATGTATTACCTACATAAACTAGATTCCATCTAGTGTGGGAAACGGGCTTTTTAAACCTATGATGAATTTACATAAGGAGTTCTATAAAAACACTTCGGTGGCCGCATGGTCTAAGACGTCGTTCTCGCTGTAGAATAGACTGCCGATGATGGGGAGATTGGGTGATCTGGGGGGGGGGGGGGGTTCCTAAAAAGNGGGGGGTGTTCCTAAATAGTGTTCCACTTTACCTCCTCTCAAATGCAGGTACACTTAATCAAAATTAAACCTTACTTATATCTAATATATTAGCGTATTTAGTACGTTTGCGTACAGCCCGGATGAGTAGTAAGGCGTGGTGACTTAAAAAAAAAAGAATTATATAAAAGTGAATTTGTTTTGCAAGACGCACCTGGGTGCATGACATAAAAATATCAGTCCATATATTGTTTCAATGGTCGGCCTGAATTTAATACCAAGGTATTTAATGATTTAACCTAAGGTACTAGGATTAGGAGTATAATTATATATTGGCACTAGCTCTAGCTTAGGGAGAGAAAGGGAAAAACTCAATATTAAATAATGTGTGGAACCCATCTCCCTGAAATTCGAACTGTGACCTCTTGTCATATTCCAATCTCTTGCGAGCTTGATCAAAAAAACCGCGAAACTTTTCTCTTCTGTATATTTTAGTTCACCGGACGCTACCGATCATGACCTAGCATAACATAGGTAGAGCGAGAGCGTCAAATCTGCATGAAAACTCACGTTTATTCTTCTTTGAAGGTCAGCCCTTACTTTTGACACCGTTCTGTTACCGAAAGTGATAATTCGCTATATAAAATTCAATATCAAAGGACGGCTCAAATCGGGCCCTTCCTTATATATTTTCTACAACTTTTTCGAGTCAACAAAACAAAACCATTAACAATACACAAACATGTTCTTTCTTTTTTTAAATCATTTCCGGCCCAGGAGAAAACTAGTTTCCGAAATTTATAACAACAACAAAAGTTAACTCTTTAGGCAGTGAAAGTATTATAATAAAAATAACTTGATATTATAATTTGTCAAATAAACATAAATCATCTTTATTTATTTAAATTTCGCACCAAAAATCCAAACAAGAATAATACTAGGGGCAATTAGTTCTTCAAATGACAGCCAGATGTTGTAAGCGTCCAAGAACATAAAATAAACTAAAACCATAACAGTTCCGAAATAAACCACTCTCTAAAGCATATAACGTTAAAATCGCCTACAAAAAAGATAATAAGCATGGCGGGTTGGCACTTTATGAATCAAAATAAAGAAAGAAAATATAATATAGTGAAATAAAGGTAGATTATATATATATATATAAAGGTAGATTATATATATATATATAATATATATTTTAATTGTAAATAAATAATTAATATTCGAAACTTTAGCAGTTGTGATTGAAATAAAAAATAAATAAACAGTAAAGTTGTCAACGTGATTACGTATTTGAAAGAATGAGTCAACTGACTCTTAAATTAATATTTATGTAATTATTTTAGCAAAAATAACATCACAGAGGTCACTTAAAAATATGTGTTGGCTTCAACTTAGCAATACATCCTACTTTACATTCAAAATAAGGTTTTTAAATTTGTTAATTAAGCCAAACGTCGAGGTTAGAGAACTATATCTAATATAACTAAGTATATAATTATTTGTCAAATCTTTAAACATAAATAAACTGTAGACGTTTTAATTTTTGTTATTCATTTTTCCAAACCAAGGAAATACGTAAATGGATAGACAATAGATTAGGAGCGAACGTCTGTACGAATCTTCGAAAATTTCCACTTCGCTTTGGGGAGAAAAAAAAATCTGCTTCGATAAAAAAATTATTGAGAGCCAGAATACACATATTTAACTTTTTTATGTATAAAATTTATAATAATGTTGCAATAGTAACGTAATTTATCAATTTTGTACTAAAATATGTACTTTTTTGCAATAAAACGCTTGTATTTAACATGTCTAAAGTTATATAAGCTATGCACAATTCTAATTTAGTATTGAAAATAGGTAGATTTTTGCACACCCTTACAATAGATTTAATTTATGACCCGAATTCACTTCTTAAAAAATTAGGTACCTTATAAATTGAATGGTTTATCATCTCTAATAATAAATCAATAATGATTAAACATTAACTAGAATATATTTTTTGACTCTTGTTAAATCGAGATAATAAATTTATTATTAATATTTAAATCCACCCTGATACAAAAGGTACAATAAATAAAATCTACTGATTATTAGAAAATGTACAATCACATTTCAAATCTTATCTCACAATTCACCTGAGTGAAGTAAAAACTACCCGGCATGTGAAATTAACTTTGTTAACTCAGTGGTAGAGCATTTGTGTTCAAAGTCAACGGCCCCGGCTATGGTTCACGTGTTTAGGTTGTCATTTTTCACTTAATTGAATGGTTAGTATAATTTGAAACTACTCTTGGAATCAAACAAGTTATAAACTTGTTGTCAACTCCTCTAACTACGAGTTAGACATAATATCTAGGACCCAAGAATAATTTTACCTGTTTGTAAAACTCTACTGTAAAAACTCAAACCTCAAATCATTCCAATATCTAAGAGTATTTCAAACATCTTTATGAAAAAAAGAAGTCATATTTGCGAAGTGGAGCAGCTGCGTTGTTGACAGAGCGCGAATTTCCTCCCCCCTCCCTCCCCCTAGTCTTCACACCGACTCCAGTGATGGTCAGAAGCTGCGAGGAACCCAGGAGTTTTATTGATCGACCCGGCTGTGGGCACATTCTGACACCCCTGAATGCCCCTGCATAGCCCACAAACAACCAAGGAGAAGCTTACTACTCCTAGCTTGGTATGTTCAGCTTTTTACTTCCTCATATCGAGAGAAAGTTTTGTAATCGTTAAAATCCTCGATCTCAAGATTATGACGAACCTTCATGTTTTATGTCTGTGTGAACCCAAAAAATTGGATTTTACAATTCTGTTTGTCTCTGGCCACAGATATGAAACAGTTTGATGGATTTTGTTCAAACGTGATATTTAAATACTATAGGGCAATAATGCGAGATTTTTTTTTAAATGTAGAACCTAGCCCTCAAATTTCAGGTATTTTACTGCTAAGGGTTTTTTATTACAATCTGTTTATATCAATTCCAAATTTTGCTTACATGTCTTTAACAATTTTGTTTAGCATAATTGATATTTAGGTCATGTTTTAGACAAACAACACTGCATACTTGTATTTTGGGTAAAAATTCGTTAAGGGGGTAGCTTACCGATGAGTTATTTTCGAAAATTTGGAATATTTCCAAAATCGCTTAAATGATTTAGTTTAAAATTTATATCGGGGGAATGTTTGACATGACAAACAAAACTTTGGGCCTATACTTATACTTCGGTCCATCAGGGACGGTGTGTCGCGGTGGCCCTCTTCTATACGAAAGTCTAGAAGAGAGGAGGTCATCGTGACGAGACTCCGCGTCGGACATACATTTCTCACCCATGTGTTTTTATTAAGAGGGGCTCCTCCACCAGTGTTTGGGGGAACCTTTGCGGTGCTACCCTTAGTGTTTACCACATTTTGCTGGAATGTCGCAAATATGCCCCAATTCGTCTGGCTCTTGATTTTAAAGGTGACCTTCGTTTTTTATTACGTGACAGCGCTGATAGTCATGTGTACTTCGTTTTTTTACGCCAGGTCAATATTTTAAATTACATTTGAGTTACCCGCCTCGGTGGCGCGCTTGTCGTGTTGAGCTCGACTGCTGAGGACGGGGAGATCGAGGTTCGAATCTCGGTCGGGTGAGTTGGGGGCTGTTCCTAAATGGTTTTCCACTCTCTCTCTCCACGCAAATGCGGGCTCACTTCCTCTAATTAAAACTTCCCAATTCCTAATCCATTAACGTAATTAGTACTTAAAGCGTATAACCCGAACGGGTAGTCAGATGCGGTGCTAAATATTAAAATTACATTTGAGTTCACTCTTATACAATGGATCACTTGGATATTATCTCATATTGAAATTAGTTTCACCTATTTTGGTATATTTTAATATAATTGTATGGTCCATTTATTCGAGTGTTTGCAACTGCTGTTTTTCTATCAGGTGTTTTATCTCTAGTTTGTCCCACGTTAGGATTTTATTGTCTTTTTAATTTTTGTAAACTGAACTTATTACCTTTTGTGTCAACTTCAATAATAATAATATTTACTCATGACAGAAAACTATTTAATTATTGACTTTAACTAACTATTTAAGGTTACACTTACATTTCAATATTATATTTACAATCTTAAACGTACAACCCGAACGTGTATACCTGGTGCTTTATATTTTAAAAAAAGCATTAATTTTATCTCTTAATATATAAATTCGTTCATTAGAGACGGTCTTTATATCTATAAAAATGCATTTAGCTTTTAAGTTTAAAAAAAACTGTGTTTGTTTACTATTGAAAGAAGAAACACTTGAAATGGTGTATTGAAAACTGTTCAAGCTCACTTTGTCGAAATACGAGGAAATATCTCATACATGAAGAATTGCGGAAGTGAAACTTTACTCGTGAGCATAACTTTATAGGTATTTTATTGTGTAACGTTTTCACGGAGACATAAAAAGTTATGAACAAGTAAACGCTTACCACAAATTGTGAACTAGAGGGTTATAAACTGTTTTTATGAAACAAAAATATCACAAATTATTAATGTATTTTTAACTGGGGTTTAAAATTATTTAACACGTAAACAAACCAAACATAAAGCTATTTACTAGGTATTACTGGTATAGTAATAATAATAATTTGTCACGAAAATTAAAACCTGCTTTGGTGGCTATATGGTCTTAGACGCTTCTTTTGCAGTAGACTAAATTGCCGATGACGGTGAGATCGAAGTTCAAATTTCGATCTGGTATACTAAGGGTGGTTTTTCAAAATGTTTTTACACTTTCTCCACGCAAATTCAGTTAAACTTCCTTTAAATATAACCTTCCTCATCCCTAGTCCGTTAGCGTAATTGGTACATACGCGTATAACCCTAATGGATATTAAGACGCGGTGCAAATAAAAGATTAAAGCCCACAATATACTAAATATTAGTTTCACCGGTTGTTCTTTGTTGTGTAACATGATTTCTTGGTTTTTATGAAGAGAAGAAATTTAGGGTGTTCGAAAACAGTGTTTAGTAACACATTTGCTCCAAAAAAAGGGATAAAGACAATGGATAACCAAGGAGATTACATAATGATAAGTTACATACCATCTACTCATCACCAGACATTGTTAGGGGAATCAAATCGCGTAGACTACGGTGAACAGGACATGAAGTGTGAATGGGAGGAACTAGAACCACGTTTAAAGTACCGACTGGCAAACCTCATGGGAAGAGACCAGTGATCTAGACTCGGATAGGGATAGAGTGTAATGAGGGGGACTGGATAGAATTAGTTCAAGATAGGGATAGTTGGTGTACTTTTGTTGGTGCGGGAATGAACTTTCGAGTTCCTGATACCATAGAGTAAGTAGATAAAACCATGTTAATAATATGACTGTACTAATCTATATTAATAAAATTAATAGTTTGTGTATCTGTCTGTCTCTTTGTTATAAGCATTGCTCGATACCTACCGCACACAGAGGTCTGAAATTTAAAAACTAGTAGCCCCTGTGCATGAAAATATGCACGTCGAAGCTGGAATTTTAAAATTTGGATTTGATTTTTTTAAATTAATTAAAAACTTTGTTGGAAGAAATAAAATTAAGAGGATTTTTTCTTTGTTTGAAGAAAACAAAAGCATTGACACGGGTAACGCCGGGTACTTCAGCTAGTGTGTAATAATGGCTTAACTTCTGTCTTTTATTAAAGCTTGTTTTGTTCCTTGTAAAATTTTGTTGGTAAAGTTATACATTCATTTTTAGAATTGTAATTAATATATTGCATTGATTCATTGCTATTTACAGTAACCAATTGGACTTGCTATATAAGCGATAGCAATAATGTATACTCTCTTTATAAAAAGTTCCAATGTGTTTTAAAATTGTTTTCTTTCTTCCTCATAACATGGTAATGTTCATAGTTATAAAAAAAAAGATTAATTTTCTAAAGGAATAAAAACCTTTACCAAAAGTTGTGGCATTTATCTAGTTATTCCTTTAAGACGCAACCCGAAATGTGGGGGAGAAGTGTTTGCTGAATCATGATCCCCCTCCAACTCTAGCTAGAGGAGAAATGGAGGCCGTCACAGTTTCAAATCCTCCTCAAACTCTTCCCTCCTTGCCCCATTCGACCCCGAGAAGGTCCCGCCACTCTGGGTAAACAGCGCAGCGCGCCCGAGCTAGCTAAGATAGGGTGGAAGAGAGGGAGGCAATTTAGGGGGCGATCTTCAATGAGCTGAATAACAAACATTGCACACACACACACACACACACACACTTTCTTCCATTCACTCCAAGTACCACATTCCTGGTCTGAGCCTCATCATTGATGATATTCCTCGTCATTACAGCCAGGATTTATGAGAATATGAAAGGGTGGTTTTCACCCTCTTTTACTCGACTTTTTTTTTAAGGCCATTCGTTCAATGTTACAACGTGTTGAGTGCGAAAACTGATTTGCCACTTTCCTGATTTAATTTTATTCTCATAGTATTTTCAAGGAAATTTAATCTTCGCAAAAAACAACAGCCATTGTCGATCTTAACAGATTACATAAAATAACTTCAATATATTAATGTAATTTATTATTATTATTATTATTATTAAACTACTTGAGGAACACTTTAGAGTAAATATAAAATACAAATTTTTTCGCTAATCATCACTCAATTAAAAGTACCGTTATGAGTGCCATAATATTATGCCTGGATCTTGGCTTATTACTATAATTTGAATTTTAAAAAAATACAACGGCGTGTAAAATAAATCGTTAATATACAGCAAATAATATGATAAATATAATTAAAACAATACAATAAATTTAAATAAAATTATACGTAAATAAAGCTTTGAAGCGTCATTGATTGCAGTCCTAAAATATATTTAACTTATAAGAATCAGTTTATTTTTTTCCCATAAAGCTCTTACATTAATGAACGGATAAAAAAAGGCCTGAATAAATATTAACTCATTTCAAAGTTAATAGAAGTAATAATCTCTCTACCTCGATGTTTTTGGGGTAAAATGCTTGCCTCATAACCCGATGCTCTTGGGTCCAAACCTCGCAGAGGTTGAAGAATTTTTATTGAACGATAAAAACTCGTAGCACAATTTTCTTTAGTGGGGAAGTAAGGCCATCGGTCCTATTACGATTTTGAAATGCAAAATAACTTGGGAAAGTGTTTGAAAATACCTTTATCGATAAACTTGTTAAACCTTTTTATGCACGCTCATAGAAATTCAGTGTAGAAGGAAACGGGGGAACCACCACATTTCCTGAACTCAGAGTGCATGAGATTTCTACCAGATGGTGCAGGCAGCACTAACCAGCCAGCTACGGGTGGATATAAATCACATCAAAGTCCGTCAGGAGTTCTTTCTAGTGTTTACTCTTTTACATTTTACGGTTCTACTACAAATTTCATTATTTAACCGAGGTAAGTCAGGGCTAGATTTAGGTACATTACCAATATCTTCTAGCAATTCATCAACGGATTTTTATATTTTTGCGATCAAGGGCACCACACCGATCATGTCGTCTCTTGGATAAATAGAACATTATCTTACTCCGAAAGGTAGAAAACTTTACCTTGATGATCTCCTGGAGTATTCCGTGATATTAGCAATCTTATGTTAGTATTCTCACTGCCTCACAAGACATTGTCAGAAGATTCTGAGGACTTACTGCCATGTTCTTACAGGGAGCCCGAGAAGTGGGAGCTCCTGAACGCGATAAGGTGATTTTCTCTGGCTTCGGTCACTTTGGATGCAAGCTTGCGCAAGTAAACTGTATGCGCGAGCGTGCGCAAGCTTGCATGAAGAAACAAAATTCGAGTAAATCCATCTAAACCCATGGTGGTCCGAGCTGGTCACACTGAGTGCGAACTGGATGCGCAAACTTGTACAAGCTTGCCACGGATCAAATAAATTTGTTTCTTCATGCACGCTTGCTGTATCGACGTGAGAGTTATTTTATTTCCCTTGTTTTCAAGAGGTAATAGTTTTGTCCTTGTGTGTTTTTGTTTACGACGGAAATGGATATGCTAATATCATGCGTTTAAGCAATAAAGACCATCTGGGATGCCTCTTCTAAGAACCATAGCAACAGACACATTATAAAGAAACTGTGGGCGAAGATAGGAACCATATTGGATATTCCAAGTAAGTAATGATATATTTGAAAAACTGTGAAAAAACTTTATTTCAACTTAATTATTATTGTTTTAGCTATCACAAACATCACAAAATAATATAATTACCTACTGAATAGTTATGCTTCATTATAAGTAGTTAGCCTATGAAAGTTTGAACAATGTTTGGGTTATTTGGTATTGAAGTAGTGTTTAAAAGCATCTCCAATTTTAATTTCCTTTTCAGTAGCTTTATTGTATCTACGCAAGTCATCATTTGGCCAGTAGTCTCGAAGGAGCTGTGTTTGGTTTTGTGCAACATAACTATCCACTTCTGCACTGCCTTCTTTATCAATAACAATGTTATGCAACAAACACACACATTTCAGAATCACTTCTACATTAGCCAGCATACACTGAATTTCAGTTTTTAGAACTCGCTATATTCTCCATCATCATCTCTATTCTTAAAATAATCGTTAACCCATTCTTACCTAAATGGCTTGTCCTCCATCATTAAAAATTTCAACACACCATTTTCCAACACACATTCTTCTTCGTCCGATGACTCCATCTTGACAGCTCGCTGGAGTGATTACTTGCACCTAGTTGCAACCAATGTGACCAGTTCGTACACGCGCAAGCATCTTGTGCACGCTTGTGCAACCAAATACTTGCGCAAGCGTGCATCCAAAGTGACCGCAGCCTAACTTGCAAAAGAGAGTAAAGTATAAACAGAAACGATACTGTAGTCGAGAGATAGAAATTGGTGAAGTAGTGCTCGTTAACAGTGACACTGTTAAAAAAACAACTAGAGTTGCCCTTAGCGATGGTGCAGGAGTTGGTTCCCGGTCCGGATGAAGCATTGCGTCTATTACGCCTTAATACTACCTTAGGAGAACTTTTAAGGTCTGCTCAAAGTGTTTATCCCCTGAAGGTGTCCTCAGAAGACTGCAGTCATCTGTCTACAGTCCCTGCAGTGGAACATTCTGATGGCTCACACATTAACCCAACATGGATAAGAGTACCTACAGTAGCCCCATGGCTTCTTTGGTGCTGACTGACACTTCACACCTGACAGCTAAAAGCTTTGAAAAGTTATTAGATCAAATTATGTATCCCTACGCCGAACCATAGGATCTGCAAAAAAATGTGTTTAGCAGCTGTAACTTCTGACGGTCAAAATTTAGGTATATATCTAAATGTTGACTGTCAGAAGTTAGATGTGAGTTGTCAGTCAGCAACAAAGAAGCCATGGGGCTACTGTAGAAAACTATTATTGTATTGTAAATATTAGGTTTTGAGTTGCTGTGAGAGGTGAACTCAAGGTGGGAGAGGGTTGGAACTGACACATATTTTGCAACAAGTTCCACGCTACATTATATTTTGTTTTTGTTTATTATCATTGAATAGGTATCTTAAATAAATTAGATTAGTTCAATCGCCATAAGAATCGTAATAATCTAATATTCGCTCATAAATAATAATATTTAGTAATTTTTTGACGGTTGGTTGATCTTCTACATTTTAACAGCTTCAGGGGACGGGAATGAGATTCCTTCTTTGTAATATGACCTTGAACTTGGTCACTGCTCTTGCGTTGGACTCCTTGGTCTTCATCTTGCGACACTTCCAATATCTCTTGGTTTTATATCCATGACCGTTCATGAGAAGCTCTGCTCCTTCCCGCGGACTGAATAGTTTTGGGTTCAACCTCCATAGTAATTGATAATTTTGGTGGGCTATGCTAATAATTCCGTCTGATGCTATGAGGAATATGCAGTGTTAGAAAACTATTGTCTTTAGGAAATAATTATGCTAGGAGAAAAATTTTAGGAATTTATTTCTATGAAAAACCGGCGTTATAAAAATTTGAGTTTTGGATATATTAATTTAGGAAGACAATTTTATAAAAATATATATTAAATAAAAATGGTAATACAGAGATGAAGATTAAGAAAAACGTATCAAAATATTTAAAATTGTTTAAGTAGAATTATTGTTAGTGATAATTCTTCATTCTTACAACACTCAAACAAAACAGAGATTATATACAAAACAAGACTCACTTGACTTTCAATAGTTTACAAGATTACCACCAGAGTATAACAATATACAGCCTGGGTATTTAGCCGCAAATTACTATAAATTCCGACACACTCCCTTAATGAGCGTCCGCAAAAAAAAAAAGTTTCTAATGTCATAGTGGCATCATTAAAAATTATTTTGTCTCTCTCTGTAACATTGCCACGTGTATTTTACTATGTCATTGTGTAGCTATTTATCGATGAGTAAATAATTGAATGGTTGAACCCTCATCGTTTATAGAGTTCATCATTGATTCTCTTATATCGTCCATGCCAGCAGAATATGCGCTAGTGCGATAGTATTTCGTCCGTGGACTCTCTCACATAGAAAATGATATAAAAATATTTTCTTTTCTTGCTGGGTGGTTTTCTATTCATGAATATACGTGTGTGTGTATGTATATACATACATACATACATACATACATACATACATACATACATATATACACACAAATACAACTGTCAAGGTAAGTTGCCCGAGGCTGACCGTTCTAGCTATTTATTTAAGCATAAGGAAAGGTTAAATTATCCATCAGCTTTGTTGTATCCATGGGGTGTGGGAGCCGTCTGTTATAGCAAATCATTGTTTTCGTCGATGAACATTATAACATCTAAATACAAGTTTCCACTTACTTATTCCCACCTTAAAGATTGTTTATGATTAGGAATATCATTTTACTTTTAAATCTATGAGAATTTAGTTTTCAGAGTGCACTTTCAAAGCTCACACTGATTTTAAACGTAAATTATGATCAACCATTTGAGTGCTTAATGACACGTGTTGAAATATGCTTAACGTTTTATATAGAGCGGACAAAAACTACCTCTTTTTTTTAACTTCTTAAATTTCTTCTAGAAAATGAAGGGTTGATAAGTTCCATTTGTGTCTCATTTTAGTTTAAAATATTTATTTTTAATCTCACTTGATGTCCATAGAAAATAAATTGTCTCTGCCTGCCACACTCTTTAGAAGTCTCGAATATGTATCTGGTCACAAACAGGTGCGGAGCTCCTAGTCTAAGGGCTAAAATTGCTGAGTTGTGCGTGGTGGAAAGAAAAATTAATTTTCTCTTTGCGAGATCATGTAGGACCTACACTCCGTTGACCCTGAAAGTTAGCAAGCTTTGATAAGTTTCACTATGGCGCAGCTTAAATGAAAAGGGCCATAATGCATTTAGTCAAGGTAAATAGAGAGTATTTTGATGGTCGGAGTGGGTGGAGGATGGGGGGATCAACACTGAGCCTTCTTTTGTTACAAGACTATTCGGTAAAATATCTCCTGAACATATAGAATTATTCACCTGGTATGTACCCTGATTTGTTTGCAGATGCAACACTTCGAGGAGGACCATAAGTGACTTTTGTATTTACACGTAGGGAAAAATGAGGGGGATGGGGTGTACTGCAATGCCACTAGCACTCAAAGCCACTGCTTGCATCCTACCTCCTTCAGAGGTCACAGCACCCACTTGCTTTATTCATTTCAACCCAATTCTTTTTGTTAACTTTTTTACTGCCGTAACCGAAGCCTCATCCATATTATATCGGTCCGGAACTTGAAATTACATTTTTCTTTAATATATATATATATATATATATTCACACTGAGAATTTTAAAGCTTGTTGATATCCAAAAACTCATTGACCAATGAATACAAATGGAAAGGGTTTTTTAAAAGAAAATTGGAAAGGCAATCAGACGAGCCCAGTTATGTGTCACACCAAGCAGCTGAAATCTTGATAATTTTATTGGTATGCCCTTAGTACATTTATGAAGATATGTACATGTTACCTGTCTTTTTTTTTTTTCAAGTTAAACATGTGGGGGCAGTTCATACCTACCAGTTTTAGACACTTTCTCTAGGTTTTAAAATAATAAATAAATATAAAATATAGGTTTATTATTTTTTGGATCCCATAAACAACCATTTATAATTGAAATATTGAAATAATATTTAAACAGCACATCAGTTTTTTCTCCCCACAACGTTAACCATATACATTTTATGTGTATTTCTCACTCCTTACTTTAGTACATCTACTTCAACAGAACTACCTGAGTATGTAGACGATACACATTTGACTACTTTATAAAGCTTTCTATTTTCCAATATTCGTACTTTACTCATTTTGAAGCCCTGTTAAGCTTCTCTTTTTATATCGTGTGTTTACCAGTTTTATCCCTATTTTTTGACTTTCCCATGTTTATTAAGTAAATAATAATATACTTTTGGTGCTATTCTGTTTTTCTTTCTTTCGATAGTCCTTTTCAATACGGTCAAACACTCTGTCAGGGGGCATAAAACTGTTACCTCGAATGGGATGTATGTGAGCAACATAAGAGAAAACTTCACCACTTTCCTAAAAGTTCATAATCATTGACATAATAATGTTTTTGTGTGCATCATAGCAGGCCAAACTCATCTCCTGGCTTGCTCGCGGCATGGGAGTTAAAGGGAAAGAAAAATACCAAAATGTCCCAGAAATGTGTGCAGTGCATTCGTATTTGAATTATTACTCGACATTTTCCGCGGCGAAAATGGGAGACAAAGCGACAAAGTTCCTTGTTAAGAACTACAGTATGTCCCTATAAAGACAGAATAAAGATTTGTGCACACAGCATTGCCGTGAAGCCATTCTGAAATGGTCAAAAAATACCTTTTCAACACAGTTATTTTTCTAAATTCATTTAATATTTCAAAAAAAATTGTATTAGGAACATCTATTAACTCTTTTATCTCCATTAATGTTTAATCAGAAATTATCCACGTGCAGTAGTGTTCGTTTAAATTTATGATTTCGAGCCTACTGTATCACAGAGTCGATGGGCATGTGATGCACGCTCTCGAGTTTTAATATTGGTATTAACAGATTTTTACCAACTGGTTCGAGTGTTGTATCGGGAAGTTTTGTATGAGATCAGGATGTTCTTGTAATTTACATCATAAGAGTTACTTCAATATGAATGAAACCTCAACTAATCGAATGAGCATTGAGTTGGTTCAGTTACGTTGACATTTAATTTATATTTCCGATCTTTCTCGTTCGTTGAATGTATAGATATTGTAATATTGTTTGATATGTTTAAGATTTTTAAAGCACCTTTCGGCATTTATAAATCTAAATTAATAGGTAAGTCAGCGAATATAGTGTCTACGACTGCTTTAATTGGGGAAGACAATCCCACAATGCAATGGGGATTTCTACAAAAAATTATTTTAGAGAATGGTGTATTTGAAAAACTCGGGGAGTGAAAATTCTTATAATCCCGGTTACATCCTTAAAAAACTACGGCAATAAACATTAATATTACGACATATTTGGAAAGTCCAAGTTTTTTTTTTTTCAAACCTATCAAGGTATATACGCACAATCTACAATTTCGGTAAGCATTTTTATTTTGCTTACCTTCAACCACTATGGCAACATCTAAAAGACGACTTCTTATCTAAACAACTTATCAACTTTAGTTGAGGGAGGATAATTTCACATTCATTTGAGATAGAATAATTATTCTTTCTGAATTTTTCTTTTTCGTTACTGAAAAGATCATCATTCTAAAGGGTTAACTATCCCGTATTTAACAAACTTTCTATAAATGAACAAAAGGGAATTAATATTTATTTTCATAAGCGTCTCTTCTGGAACCATCTTGATTACTGCGGATACATTTTTTTAAACATTACCTCATGTCAGGGGCACGAGCTAAAAATTACAACGATGTGATGAACGGGGAACGTTAAAAGTTAGTTACTATGTTTACTTCACTCAACTACCTATATTTTGATGTTGGTAGTATCTGGCAGTTACTAAAGTTACTAACACAATTTTAATATATTCATACGTCAAGTCATGTGATCTTCGGCTGGCGATTTTAATAGATATTGTCACTACCTATAAAATAACATAAATAATATTGTATAATGCTATCAATGTTGGCCGCAAAGTAATATTTTTAAACTTTCTAAACTATTCTCTTTTTTTTATTAGCACCGCGTCTTACTGCCCTTTCGTATTATACGCCTATGTATTAATCACGCTAATGATATAGAGTTTAAAAGGTTTAATTGAGATGAAGTGCACCCGCATTTGCGTTAAAGGGGAGTATCAAACCATTTAGGAAAACCCCATTCATTGCACCCGACCGGGATCAAACACCGATCTCCCCGTCTTCGGAGGTCTAGACTCACACGATAGCAGTGCGTTAGACCACGCGGCCAACGAAGCGGGTCCAAACTGTTATTCCAACAAAAATCAGACTATAGTAAGTAAGATTAATCGCTAGGTTTCTGCACGAATCACTCGCCTTCAACTATATCTGTCATTTCCAGAAATATGTATACGGTAATCCCCCTTCTTCCCCTACGGAGACAGGTGTCAATTTCAGAACTTGTTATATTTAAGTGTACAAAATCAAACTTCGACTTAACCTCCTTTTTTAAATGACAAATTCAATAATTTTAGCTACTCTCTTCAGTGACCGAATGGTCTGAGGCGTCACTCTCGTTTTAGACTGGCTCGCTGATGATATGTAGGTTGTGGTTCGAATACTGGTCGGGTTTACTGAGGGTGGCTTTTCATAAATGATTTCTCACTCCTATCACACGGATGCGGGTAGATCACCTCTAAAATGCTTTCTTTCTCATTCATACCCCATTAGAGTAATTATCATATATGTGTATAACCTGAATTCGCCGTGATATTATTATTATTAGATGTTTTGTCTTAAGACAAGTCCATTCCTTTTGTCAGTGAACTTAGACCCTCAATGCGCCCTGTCCTCTGCCTCCTCCAGCTACCAAAATGTTCTTCTTTCCTTCAAGTCATCCAATATTTGAATCCTCCTTATTTCTAAGCTTCTCTTTCCCTCAACCTTTCCTTATATAACTTCGTGCAGAAGACAGTTCATTCTAAGTATGTGTTCGATCCAGTTTGCTTTGCACCGAAGAATAGCATTCAAAATAGTTATATTCTCAAGTCTTCTCCAGCCCCAAATTTCAAAGCTCTCTAAGTATTTCTTTTCCATCTTCCTAAGAGTTCAAGTTTCAGCTCCATATAGCGCGATGATCCAAATGTAACACTTCATCTGTGTTGTCTTAATCATTTCCAAACTCAACTGGCTGGTCAACAGTAGTCTCTTTTTGTTGAAAGTTTCCTTGGCCGTGGCGATCCTTGACCTAATTACCTTGGTGCAGTAGGCATCCTTTGTCTGCAGACATCCCAGGTACTTTGAACTTCTCTTTGTTTTCCCCAATTTTTTATTTTTAGTGGCTCTTCATTGTTTTGAAATAACTATACCTTTTGAGCTCTCCATATCATAGCTTTCCCTTATTTCCCTACACCAGCCGGTCCATCATTTCCTGCATCTAGCCATATTTTGCGGTAAATTAAGTATTTTCCGTTTGTCAACCCTTACCTTTAAATCTCTGCCCCTATTCCGCTACTTCAATGGCACCGCTATTAACTTTGAGAAGAAGCTAGTCTCAAAGAGTTGCCGACATGTGGTTGTGACAGGTGTGTGGGGGATTGGGTAGTTGTAGATAAACAGGGCGTTTGAGGGGTGGCTAGTAACAGCCCTTTCACACTATCAGGTTTTTCCTTGACCGGTTCAGTTTGGTTTCCCTGGTGACTGGAATCACTCGCAAATATTATGTTGTGTCTTGTCGTCTTGTGCGGTGTTTTGAGTAGTGTCAAGAATTAATATTTACATAGAACTCTTGACTTTGTACGTTGAGAATCGAAAGTGAAAAATCATCATTTATCATTTTTTAAAGGTACTTTGCCTGCAATTAAAAATTTTAATGAGGAATAAAAAAATTGACATTTAAATGGTAGTATTACAATTATTGATCAAAGGTATTAAAAACAAAAGACCAAATCCATCTTTTCCATCTTCTTCCCTGACCAACATTTCACTACACCCGTTCATGCATAACTCCACATCTTATCAGCAGACACACACCTCCACCCCAATCTCCCATTCAGCAGTTTCCTCGGACCGAGTCATTCACTTTATTCCTTCCTCAAAAATTCCATCAACCCCTTGGACCTTTTTCCACAGCAACTCAAAGCTACCAGTATCTGCCCTCTTCCTCCTCAACCGTGACCTCGCACCGGAATCTCAAATTATAGACATAGCTCATTTTGCCATTATTAAATGCTTTTATTTTCATTTTCCGTATTCATATTATCTGCATATTTTTGTAATATTTTAGATTAATTAGACCCGCCTCGATGGCGTAGTTAGTTAACGCGCTAGTCGTGTTGAGCTCGACTGCTGAGGACGGGGAGATCGAGGTTCGAATCTCGGTCGGGTGAACTGGGGTGGTTTTTCCTAAATGGTTTTCCACTCTTCCCCCACGCAAATGTGGGCTCACTTCCTCTGATTCAACCTTCCCAATCCCTAATCCATTAGCGTAATTAGTACTTAAAGCGTATAACCCGAATGGGTAGTAAGACGTGTCGCTAAATAATAATAATAATAATAATAATAATAATAATAGAAAAAGTAGACTAAAACCTTTAACAGAATACCAAGGATCTTCAATAAACTAGTTCTTCCAAAATATACCTAATCCATAGGGGTATATTAAATAATTAATATTAAGCTTATCTTTATGAGATAACAAAATGTCTATAAAAACACAAGATATTTGGATGAATAAACTGATGTGATATCTACATTTTATTTTTATTCTTCTTACCTGATAGCTACCGCAATCACTTCCTTAGGTTGGATACAGCTCCTCATTTTTGTGGTCTGACGCTGAAGGATCACGTTTTTGAATCAATGGGTGTAACCAAATTGTCCTGGTTTGTATTTTTTATTTCGTCCCCTACAAAAGTACCACATGTCAATAGGAATATCTCGATCCATGATCGAAATCAGATCGAGAGCTCTCTCAGAACTTGGGAATAAAATACATGTTAAAACCGGACCTGATGCTACTTTTTTCTCCAGGTTTTAAACCAGTTCGGTGAAACCTGATAGTATGAAAGGGCTGATAGAATATTTCTCTGAAGGCTATTTAGAAATGAGACATCTCTCCCTTCTACCCGAGCTAAACATATTTACCAATTTTTAATTACAAATTCGTGAGTAAATACATTAACCAAAAATCAAACATTTTATTCAGATATATATTCAAATAAAATATAAATCACACTCTATTTTTTAACCTACAAAGTTCCACAGTAATAACTATTTCACGTAAAAAAACACACTATATTTGTAGTACATCAATATTAGTATTTTCTAAATACTAGTATTTGTACAACGAATACGTAATTATTAAAGGTTTTACGGTTTGGGCATAAATATTACATTTTAATATATATTAGTTACTTTTAGTTTTGACTTTTAAGACATTGTATACTTATACGCGTTAAAATTATTTTTCATTACATTAATTTCAATCTAGTTATAAAAATTAATGAAAGGAGAAGAATTGATATATATCTTGCTGAGAGTGACATTATAAAAAATTGGAGAGTAATATATTTTCTAAAACACTAATCATCGACTAAAGCTAAAATATAAGGAGATAATTTACAATGTAAGATTAATTTATATATTATTTCAATCACCCCTTCTTCATAATGATAACTACGCCACTGGTAATGATTTGGCTTGGACTGTTCCTTAGGGAAATTTGCGTATCTATGCTTAGGGTAAATAGGATGCTTTCGAGGAATATTCATGTGCAATTATAATCGGACCAATATCTTGCCTGACCTTGACACTACGGGCTGATACCCGAGTAGGGTAGTCCGCGCCAAAATCCGATAGGAACCATCTCCTGGGAATTAGCACAATAATCTCAGGACGACATTGCACTATTTGTGCTGGACTGACATTAATTTATGTTAAGATGTGTTTGGATCTACTCAAGATAACCCCAAATCCAACCCTCCCGCCCCCTCAAAAGGGGGCTATTGTATGTATTCTGTTTATCTTAACTTTGTGTGTATTCAAGACGAGAACGTCTAAATCCTCTTCCCCTCCTCTTCCTGTTCCCTTTTTCTCTACCTCCTCTCCTCCAAACAATATGGAGTCGCTGAAAACTATTTATATAAAGTAAGTAAATGTCAAAATAGCAATAATTAATACACACACTTATATATACAGTTTATTTCTTATGGATTATATATAGGCCTTTCAGGTATATAAACGTTACCGTCCAAACACGATTTCAGGACAAACTAGATTGGACTAGGCCGAATTGATATGTCCTACCGCTTGTAGGTTAAACCGATAGCCTGATGTTTTCAGGCAATACTAGTTTTCATTATTCTTTACTCATAGGATGAATCGACCTTGGACAGGTTTCATCATTCAGTTTGTGCGCAAGTGTTGTCAGCTAACCTAACCTAACCTAACTTAACTCTGGTTTGGCCTAGTAAAATTGTAGGCCATACTAATTTATTCTATGAGTTAGGCCAACACTTCAGGATTAATGAATTTAGATTAGGCTAAACTAGTACATCATTAGGCTTTTAGGATGCATCTTTTCGGCCTAGTCCGATTTAGTGTGTCCTGGAATCGTGTTTGAACGTTCACATATACAACAAATAGTAAAATAAAAGTTTAAAGTTTCTGTGCTTTGTTTTTTTACAAACTTAAAGGCGACTGGTTACATGGACAAATACGTGACAAATACTAAAGGGATGTTTCTTAAATTATTCTGTTCACTTTTTTTTAGCCCCGTGTTTTACTACCCTTTCAGCTTATAAGCTTATGTATCAGTTACTTTAAACTGTACAGTGATATTTCGATTCGTTTATCATTAATATTTACATTGGACAAAAGACGTAGGTCAATAATATAAAATGACTGGAAAGAAGGCACGTTTATAGAATAAAATAAAATAATTGTTGTGAATATAATCAAAAACAACCCTCGTTTGTAAGATTAACATTTTACTGACTCAAACCACTTGCTTCTGAACAATCCATATACGTTTCTAGCCAAATTTTTCAAATATTTTGACAAATTTCAAAATTACTAAAATAAGTTATTTTGTTAACTACCCTAAGATTATTTTAAATTTGTAAAAATAAAAATGTGTTCTTATTTATTATGAAAAAATATTCCCAGCAACCCATGTTAAATGCACCCTTCAACGCCAATTTCGATGTTTTATTTATATATAGTCATAAGTAAATCCACTTAAATTATTTTACTATATAAAAATAGACATACATTATTATTGATAATATAAATAGTCCCTCGATACCAATATTTAACAAAATCGTTAAAGCTATTTTCTTAAATTCAAATTTTACAAAATTCCATTATCAATAAAGTACTATAGAGTTTTTTAAACCAATATTTACAACTATTTATAATGTAAAAAACTTAAGACCCCTATTTTTAACCAATTTGTCTGAGCCATTTATTTAATATTAATTTTTTTTTAAATCAACAAACTACCCTTAAACAAATTTCTCTCAAAAACAAGTAGTATGTACCGTTTTATTTGTCTTTGTCAATCCCCAGATATACATTTTTAAATAAGATCTCATTTTCAGAATATTTCAAATTTTTGAAAATCACTCAGTAAACTTACTCTTTAACGAATTTTTACTCAATTACTAAATACACGATATTATTTGGGATCTATTTATTTTGAACAAAATCGTTAAAAACATTTTCGAAATTTTGTTATTTAAGAAATCACTCATCAATAAACTATGCTTAATTTGATAGTTATAGTCCAAATAAATAAATTCTCGAGGTATTGCCCTATCACGTCTAGAAATCAAATTTGAACAAATTCCATCAAGCTGTTTCTGATCTGTGGCTGGGGACAAGCATACATGGGTACTAACGTAATTGTAAAATCCATTTTTTGAGGATTGGACATACATAAAAAAAATGTTCACCATAATATTAAGGTCGAAAGTTTTGACGATTACAATACTTTCTCTTAATATGAGAAAGGAAATAAATGGTACGTTGTACCATAAATACTTTCTCTCTCTTTATCTTAAAATAGAGACATTTATTAAAAATTATTAAGATATGTTGTAGAAACACTCCACCAAAGAGCATACATGAAATAGTTTACACCGTTGCAGAAATGTTGATTAAAGAGGAACATCTTTGTTCACCAAATAAAATTACAATCAATTTCACTTGACATAATTCGATTTTATTTGTATATTTGCTCCGAAACTATTGGTTTTATAAAAATACATTTCAAATAATAAAAGGAATCCTCATTTATAATAGTACTACATGATAGTTAATATCTATATCAAATAGTTGTGGAGATAAGAGCAACATTTGATATTTCCTCTTATTAGAGTAGGGGCCTAGCCTCAAATTACTTTCGTAGAGAAAAGAGAATGGCATTTTGTTTGCAATATTAAACAGTGTCTGTATACAAAATTTAATAGAAATTGTTAAAGAAAATTGGTAGAAACTCAATTATTTTTTCCTCCTCGGTGAACTACTCTTAATTTTAGGGTTGGCTATCTAGTACCAAAAACTTCGCGGGCGAACTTTTTGAAAACCTTATACATGAAGTTTTAACCCGATTGGTTAAATGGTTTCAGCTCTAGGCCTAGATACAGTCACAAATACTTTTTTATTTCCATATTGATTTGTAGTATATATATATATATATATATATATATATATAACAACACATTAAATTGTCGAAGAATTAAAATACATACTATGATATACAATACAATTAGTTAGTTAAAACAAAAATTAATCTACATAGTGTAGATAAAACAAATTTCTCAAAAAATTAACAACCAAATTTCCTCCAGTTATTATTTCCAAAATATTTCTATATGTCCAGAAATAAATATATATTCATCCGACCCTTCCTAATTTTATTATTTCACAAATTCAGATTTTAATCGTATTTCAACCTTACACATAATATAAATATATTATGGTAATCAGGTACTCGTGGATCATTCTTTAAATAGTAATATCTTTCAATAGTAATATGTCTTGTGCATTTTTAATGTTTCCAATGCAATGAGAAAGTTTACTAACTGTCTTGTTATATCAGATTCCCTTGAGAGATCACCATGAATTAAAATACCTTCATCTATAAGAGTTCTGTTAAGCAATCTTATTACTAAACTCATGACAAACAACCAACCCGTTTCAGCGCGAATGAATTGTAAATCCATGTGCATAACAGCAACAGGAACATTACACCCCGGACACAGGTCACTGTGATATCTCTGCCAAGTGAACAATCGAACAGGTGTAACCATATGGCCGTGAAGAAACCTCCGGGAAATGTCTGCATCACAACTATCCGTGGGCTACCGGTACAATATTCTCCACGTGAACACATTATCACTCCAATTAGACCTACCATCAGGGAGACCACCATCACTCAGTTTAGCTGTACACTCCACACACATCTTGTTACGTGGTTGAGGAAGCTCAACATATTTTCCTAGATCACTTAAGTAGGACTACTTAGTTACACTTATCAATCTAAATTTGGTCGGAAAAGATAACTTTTCGACTACCAAACATTTGCCAGGCACTGCGAACTGAGCTATAAAATCCCGACAGAGCAAGCACCAAGTGAAATAATATTTAAACTTCCAAGGTGACGTTTTTAAAATAACAAATTCCTGCTTTGCATTTCAAGACATATGAGTAAAAGACATGACTTTACTTGGCAGGTGGATGGATGACTCCAGATACCCCAAATCGTATACCAGCACACTTAATGTGACTTTAACCAATGATTACCATTCCAAAACATATTGACATACAGTTTATTAATATCACACATGCATTTCGCTGGTAGTTAGAGTACTGTAAGCAAATGTGTCAACTGAGATCCAGAAAGTTTATTTATTAATAACCTTCTGTCTCTATACGAGGTCTACGACTAACGTAAATACCGATATATTTATATCCCTAAGAAAACCATCGGTAGTTGTTAGACTCATCCGTTTTATTTCTACAATTAACAACCCAGTTTTAGTCTTGTCATGCGTACAACCTGAAGGGGTAATAAGACGCGATACTAATAATGATGATAATTTAGTCTTGTCCACATTCAATTTCGCTCCAGACTTACAACTATATTTCACAAATGCTGTAGAAAGTTCCTTGGACCCATCATCGTAAGTGATGAATAGTGTCACACCATCTGCATACGCAGTGACAACTAGTGCTGCAGTCAAAGGTGGTAATCTAAAACCTCAATTTGACATGGTATGCCTGCACATATGTAAGATAGATTCTGTATAAATAGTGAACAATGGGCCAGATAATGGGTCACCTTGCCGCACTCCGCGTAACACGGGAATTGGCGCAGTTAATACATCTCCAACTCTTAACAAATAATGTAACTTTAGGTATAAGGGACGAACATACGATATATACTTTGTTCGGAATCAACAGTTGGACAGCGTCCAAAACATGCAGATGTGCTCAATAGAGTCATATGCACTTTTCTGTCCAATGGAGAGAGATATATCTGGTATTGGCACAGTGAATAACGTCTAGTATAATATTCATATTTTCATATATGAACCGTTAAGGGATGCAAAGCGTCTGGGAATTATGAATCACATCGCGGAGAAAAGATTGCATCCTAGAAGCTATGGTATGAGACAATATTTTATAGTCAACAATATATTGGTCTACAATTACGTATCAAAATCCTATCCTAGTCCTTAGGAAGTAAAATAAGAACAGCTTTATTCATTGATGACGATAACTTACTAGACTGCAGTTCAACATGGGCCATCTTTAGAAACAGTGTCCCATTTCATTCCAAAAACAATGATAGAACTATATTGGTAGACCATCTTATCCGGGAGGTTTACTTTTATTGAGTGCATGAACTGCTACTGTCGACGCCACTAAAGAAATATCAAAGTCACTCACATCCTCTTGATCTTCAGATCTGAAAATGTTAACGAATTTCGCTGGGGCAGGACGTTGTTTGGACGGAGTAAGAAACTCGGGTACATGTGTATCCATATATCGGGAACGCGCAACAGATTGAATGTCAATGGCCATACGACTGTACAGTTTTCTAATATCCGCTTCACAAAGACGAAAATAGTCATTTTCTCCTGATGTCAAAATACCCTTAGATTGAATCTGTTGATCCATATCTTTCAATTCACTAATTTCAGTGTAAACAATTTTGAACTTATTCACAGAGAATATCATAGAAACTTCGTGAACTTCTAACTTAAACTCGTACCACCACACCAATGGGTTTTATACCTTGTTACATATGTTCTGATTAAAAACTGGCAATATTTCTGATAATTAATATGTAATGGCTATGCTCTATCAACTATGTGTTGAGACTCCAATGCGCTTGTCTACGCTCTTTTGCATTAATTTGCAGCATACAAATACACCCAGAGTGGTCATAAAAGAACGGTTTTGGTTGTATAACAGAACTAATCAAACTAGGATTTATATAAATGAGGTCTAACCGTGTGCGAGCCACATTTTTATGAACACCCTTACATGAGAAACCTGTTTCATCAAGATGAGCGTTTTTCCAAACATCAGACAATTTATTAAGTGAAACTAGGCCTTGCTAAGCGCTAGTCTGGTCTCAGTACAATTAATCCTGTCTTCTGGTAGAAGCGTTACGTTTCATTCACCAGCCAGAAACACATGCTCTAATACGCCAAGGCGCTGTAAGTATCGTGTCAAAACCCCATCCACAAAGATGGCATGAATATTATCTTGAGGCATATGTATTAACAAAATGATAAATTTTACCATGTATTCTTAAAACTACATGTGCATATCCTGGTTTCAATACATTGTATATATATAAGATCTGATTGCAATTAGAGCCCCAGAGCTGGCTTGAAAGTTGAATTGAAGGGACGATAGTAAAAAAGTTAAAATCTCCCAAGGTATATGGCGTGGATGGTGAGCTCAAGTTAATTTCCTGTACACACAGTATTTCTGCACACGTTTTGAGTACATAGAAATCATGTGCTGTTTTCCATCACTGTTTAGTTCCCGTACATTAAGAGTGAGAGCACAAATCATGAAAAATAAAGAAAAATAGAAACACATTGTGCGATTATATCAATTAATCACTAGTTAAAGGTTTTAAAACTTAATATACTGCTTCTTGCATATACTTTATTAAACGCAACAATCGTCGCTTTAAATTGTGACTATTGTAATGATATTGGTTTGTATTACTATAAATTATGTAAAAAGTTATGGATGAAGGTAATTTTTCTTTAAAGTAATATATGTAGAGTATCCTTTTAAGATTCATCCATGAAGAAACACGCGCTTCTCAGAAATAATGGGAAAAGGATTTCACCACTGAAATAGATTTTTATACCATATGGCCTGTAAAAGAACAACTGCGCTATTTCCTGTTAAAAGGAAAACTCCAAAGTATTTGGCAAATACGCCAATTCCCTATACCAATAAGAAGCTAGCCTTCACAACACCGGTCGCCAGGTCTATTAGTTAGATTTCACACTGTTGGCGAGGGTAGAAAGGTGTAAGGGGTATGTCATATATAAACCGCTTGTGCGTATCAGCCAGGCACCCAGGATCCAAACATCCATACCGGGATCCAAACGCACAAGTCGCATAAGCCACACACTGGCAGTCACAGTCCAACACAGTATAAAATAACTTACTTTAATATCACAAGTGTGCATTAATATAAAGCATTTAATTGGAGTTTGTATAAGTAATTAACAGATGTAATTTAAATAAACCGTGTGTGAATAAACAGCCATCAACAGTTCTCTTTCTTACATTTATTAAATATACCGTTCTAATTAGTGCTCGACCACGGAGCTATATACAACCTAAACATCATCACAGCATTATTATATCAGGGAATTAATCCTTAGTGTTTCAATCGACGCCCAAAGCGGGGCGATTGATTCAATAGTGTTACTCTATGGACAAAATACATCGAATACTGCAACATTTCTGCTAGGTCCTTAAATTTGGTTGTGAACTCACACGCCACTGCAGCAGCGTTTTAAAAACACCTAGATTTTTTTTTCAAACCAAGAAAACATTTCTTTATTCAGAGGTTATTGTTCGTCTTTAAAATTAAATCTCTGTATTAGTTCATTAATACTTTGACTTTTAATATTTCTGCCTATGAGCTCGAAGAAAATCTTGACACAACGGATCAATTATCATCAGAATCATAATTATGTTCTAGCGCTTGACGTTTGACATTGTCGTTTCTTGCATCCGATGACTCATCAGGCACATTAATTGAACCTTTTTCCGCCAATAGAGCTTATATGCTATTAAAAACCCTTAATATTATCCTCCTCATCCATGTGTGAGTCATTCATTTTATTGGGTGACTCTTGAGCTCATTGTAGGGCACTATCAGTTTCCACACTCCCGAAGACTAGAGAACTGTCTGTTACCTCACCGTTCTGTTGTTGCTCTTGTTGTTCTAGTATCTCTGAAAGTGGTTGAGGGCGATGTTTAGAAACAATAAGTATTCTAATAGTGGTCAGATTTAACGGTATCTAGTGGCAGCGACATCATCGCTAAAAGTAGTGTTTCGACGGGACTCACTTGAACGCTCAGTGGCCGACACATCTTGTGTACAGTTCCTTGCCATGTGTCCTTGAAGCGATCATCGAAAACACTTAGCATCATCAGTGAATATATATACTCGCCATGACATATTATCTATTATCAAATTTATATACAAAGGAAGTGATTCTCCCCTGTTAGGGATAGTATAAACAATACATCTAAACGAGTAGACATGAGAAAATTATGGTAATCTAGAACTTATTTTAATTTCCCTCATCTGACTCGTAATTTTCCCGTATTCAGACAAGTTCGTTATTAATAAATTATTTTTAATATCTGGTGTGACATTGAACAGTACTACTTTAGTGGATGACATAGCAAATATTCGAATTGGAACAAAAATATTGTATAATGACANAACCCCCCCCCCCCCCCAATCTTCTAAAATTGTACTAACTCTCTTCATTCTCCATACGCAAACACACCCGTCCACCACTTATGTTGGACGCATAACGAGTATTATGCGGTCCCACAACATTACCCACACTAACCAAATAACCATCAAACACTTTACCGGGAACAATGGCGTCCAAAACAATAACCAGTTTGCGGTCCGGCCTGTTTGACGACACTCCATGTCGTCCAGGATTCGAACCAGGCACACTTGAGTGACCTCCACTCGTGTGGAGGACAACGCAACACATCAAACACACTATTAATTAGAAAAACTCGAAATATTCTCGAGTTTAATTAAACACAAAGTTCACAGTGTAGCGTACAACTTTACGGAGCCACGCTCCACACACGTCCACTCGCTATGATAGCAGTAGACAGACATACAACGAGACAGACGGCATCGCTAAAACCACCTTTTCGGTTCCACAGAATCACGAAACGTCAACATTTATCGAATTTAATTTTTTTTTTATGATTTCAATATTTCTCTCTTCGAACGGTTGAGAGAAAGTAAAAACCTATAACGACTAATAATGCAATATTTTATTTTTCCAACATAACTTTTTATTTATAATTCTTGATTTGAATTTGTACAATTTTGAATACCACTATGATACAACTCTGATTCTCAAGTATATTTAAGAATTAGAGCTAAGTGTATAGTATTTTGGCCATAGTTGTGTAAAAACAGGTAGAAATTTGTAAGATGTGTAGTGGTTATAACTTCTTCATCTCCCAGTAAGGTTTGCAGCTGTCAGCAGGGCCAGCATCCTCTGTCAGTCATTGCTTCCGCCTATCTCAGCTGCCGAATGTTGGGCATCCCTTCCCTCTTGAGGGCTTCCTCCACGCCATCTCCACCTCTTTCTCGGTCTTCCTCTTGATATATTCGCTTCGGGCTAAAACTATTGGGTTAAAAATGACGAACATATTTTCAACCATAAAATAAAAATAATGTAGTTCCAACTGTATTATAACACCAACTATATGATTAAGGAATTTATTTTAAGAACCAAGCTACTATTTATTTCTTGCTTCTAAGGTGGATTTTCTTTTCTTTTTTTTAATAATACAAATCATTGTTTCTTTTACATTACAAAGCGTGTCCCGTTTGAGCAGAATTTTTTTTTTGTAAGGATGGGGGCGTGGCCCTCATGCTTATTCCAGCTGCAATAAGCTATATGAACCGATCACGTGGTAAAGTGGTCGGAGCCCTGGCTGCTGACCTAAAGTCCCGTGTACGATTCCCGGCTGGTACGAGAAGATTTTTCTCGAAAGGGGAAAAAATTCATATGGTCACTAGAGCTTGGTTCGTTAAGCTTAAATTATGCTTAAGACCTTCGTTGGCTTCAGCCAGTCATATTCACTAGTATCATAACCTCTAAATGACGTGTACCGATCTTCGGTTGCCTTCTTAGCCTTTACTTTGTTTCCTTAAAACCCTTGTTCGTTTCATGAGTTCACATTCTCAAACAAGATGTTTTAATTTGATTGCTTGATTGTTTTAACTAATAAATTGTTGACAGATAAATATATTAACCTTGGGTCTGGTACTATGCAAAACTTTTGTTGATGTGTAATGTACAACAGATTCGAAAAACCAAAATACTTATAAACGTGGTCTTGACTTTGATGACCTAAAAATAATCAAATATTGACCTATAAAATAAACTAATATTCATTAAAATTACGTTCAATGTACGAAAAAAAATTAAATAAAAATATGAACACAAACTCGAAATGATTGTACACGACTAAATAAAACATAAACTTTACAAATGGAAATTACGAAATATACATGCAATTAAAAGTATTTTACAACCAAACTCATACATACTGATAAATACAACATTAATTTACAAATATCTGCTTCAAAAGTAATAGTTATTCTCTCTTAACCCAAGCCTTTCCATCATGGTTATAGCGTCTAACCATAAATCTGTTATTTTCCAACCATGCAAGCAAGGAGGAATCAAAGTTTAGTGTCTTATTTATACAACTGTGAGTTCAAAAAAAAATGTTTGAGTATTTATGTATATTATATTAAATATAAATAGTATTAAAAAATATACATATTTAACAAAGATTCATCAAAATGGCTTTAAAAATGCCTAAACATGACCAAAAACTGCCTAAAATTCACGCAACCCAAGATAATATTATCTAAAAATTTGAAATAAGAGAATACGTGTCCACAACCAGGAGATCATGAACAGAATTTATGTACACATGAGCGTGAAACACCAAAATAAAGAGGACATGCTACCAAAATCCGGGCTTTGCTTATGGTAAAATTATTCAATATTTTTCAAAGAAACAAATCGGTTCGTAATATCTTGACGTAAATTATTTCTATGACAAAGATTATTGCCCCAGATTTCCATGTAAATATTTGGTCTGCCTTTTTTTTTGTGCTAATTTATTTCTTACATTGGGGTTTTAACTTCTTAATAAATTAATATAAGCCTTAATTAATGCAGCGGCACGTTTACGCTACAGTAAGTAAGTGGTTTCTCCTCCAAGCGCGAGTTGATGTGAGGAAGCAGCCAATTACCAGTGCACGCGTGAGAAACTCCCCGCCTGGCAGAGGTTGGCAACACTGAAACCCACAAGAGGCTGGTAGGGACCGGGGCGCTCCTAAATCCGGATCCCCGTCAAAAACGGAAACGATTATTGGGGGTTTTTTTTAAAGAAAGAAAATTAAAAAAACGACACCGTTACCTGGTAAACTTTATCTTTTCGAACATTAAATATGAATGCTTTTTTGTTGTTGTTTTAGCACGATCTTCCTCATTGGAACATTTCCACGAATTGTAACACATGAACAATTTTAGAAGGCATGTCATTGGGAGGTTATAAAGTTTTCTATATCACATTGAAGCGTGTTGAATTCTTGTATTGAATAAATACATATCGTTGTTGTTTGGAATGCACATTGTTAATTTATTATAATTTACTTTACTTTTAGATGAGATTAAATTACAGTGTATCATTACATTCGAAGAACATGCACTTCATTTTGTCATGGAACATTGAATGTGTAAACATACCTCGTGGTATAGTGGTCAGACTGCTGATTTAGAGGACTCGGGGTCTTATTCTAGGCTGATAACGGGGGATATTTCTTGTAAGGGAAATAATTCCCATGGTCACCAGGATTTAGCTAGGCTTAGGGCCAGTTTCATAGTCAAGTTTAGTACGCCTCAAGTGCGGCGCTACACTAAGTACAAGACGACACCTACCTAAGCTCGAATGGAATGGGCCGTTCTCGCATAGGAAACTGGCCCATTCCATTCTGGTTCAGGTAGTTGTCGTCATGTACTTAGTGTAGCGCCGCACTTGAGGCGTACTAAATTTAACTATGAAACTGGCCCTTAATCTAGGTTAAGATTTCCATGGGCTCTACCCCATCATATTCTCTAACATCATCCCCTCATATTATCGTAACATGGAAAGAGCCTACGTAATAGATTATACTAGCAATGCCAGGAATATCTTGGTTCGATCCCGGTCGGGTGTACTGATAATGGTTTTCCTCAATTGTTTCCCACTCTCCACGGAATGTGGGTACACTTACTTTAAATTCAACCTTCCTCATCCTTAGCCCATTAGCGTAATTAGTATATAAGCGTATAACTATGATGGGTAGTAAGACGCGGTGCTAAAAAAACAAAATTAAATTAAAGATCCTCCCGGAAAATTATGTACGATTAGTACAGCCTAGACATGTCATTATTATTATCATCATTAAAAGTTTACTAGTACTTATATCTTAGTTTTCCACAAAGTACGTATCTTCGTCTGAATGATAGCACCAATTATGCCCAGCAGGGGCTACATTCGAAACGGTTTTGATGGACTTTATACAAAATTAATACTAATTGGGCGTTATTTTAACTTATATTCTAGCTCTAAAATTAAGGGTTGATTTTTAAAATTGTGTCATAAACTATAATTTGATAAAGTATGGTATGTGAGATTTTGTCATACAATTTACTTTAAATATTTGTAAAATTAATATATTGTGATTTCGACAATCGCCGCATTATTGGGTACGTAGTCTAAATGTCAGGCTTATTTAGCTAAAATCAGATAGCTATTATTATTATTATTATTATTAGTACCACGTCTTACTACCCGTTCGGGCTATAAAGTACTAATTACGCTAATGGATTAGGAATTGGGAAGGTTGAATTAGAGGAAGTGAACCCGCATTTGCGTGGAGGGAGAGTGGAAAACCATTTAGGAAAAAACTCAATTCACCCGACCGAGATTCGAACCTCGATCTCCCCGTTCTCGGCAGTCGAGCTCAACACGACAAGCGCGTTAGCCAACTACGCCACCGAGGCGGGTTTTGATTCTATACCTTTGAATTAAAAGCAAACTATATTTATCTTTATTAAACTTGGTACAAGCTTGCTTGTAAAATGAATTTGCTTACCTGTTTTCGTATTTGTCAACTGTGCGAAATCCAATAAGTGTTCCTTGTCTATAAAATGGCGGGAGATTGTGAAGCATTAACTTTCGTTGAATGGTTGCCAAACGGAAGACTGTCACGCTTTAACAACACGTGCTGCTGTAATTGGCTCCTTATCCGAGGAGGAAAGGACTATTTGCCGGGAGCGAGGCCAGTTTGTGTGTGTGTGTGTGTGTGTTTGTGTGTGTGTGATATATATGCTATTTGTTGATAGGGGTCCCCAAATTGCATGGTTCAAATTGATTATTCAACATAGTTAGGTGTACTTTGTAATACGACACCTTACAGTAGCCCTATGGCTTCTTTGGTGCTGACTGACAGCTCAAAGCTGACAGCTGACGGCTTTGAAAAGCTACCAGACCATATTATGTATCCCTACGCCGAACCAAATGATCTGCAAAAACATGTGTTTAGCAGCTGTCACTTCTGACATTAAAAATTTTGGTATATACCTAAATATTGACTGTCAGAAGTCAGCTGTGAGCTGTCAGTCAGCACCAAAGAAGCCACGGGGCTACTGTAGTTCAGTCGGTAACGTGTTTTTCTACTGAGCTAAGGGTCCCGGGGTTCAATTCCTGGCGCAGCTAATAAATTTATCATCGGGGAAATGTGGGTTTACACTTACACATTGATAAATTAACGACCGGGGACTGGATGTTGTGCCTGTCCTACTCCTACGTTGGACTATAAGGAATATGAAGCTACAGCAGGCTTAGCAAGTCGGTTACTTGAATACAAAACTGATCCAGGCCACAGGCTGGAAACAGTAATGGATGAATGGACAGTTTGATGTACTTTGTGCCGGTTTATTTATTATTACATTTCTAATTATCAACATAACCACAACCGGTGGGGACGTGGACTAAAGGTTAAGCTCATCTAGTCTGGTTTACTGGTGATGGGGATATTGGGGTTCGAATTCCGACTGGGCTTCCTGCGCAATTGTAGGTACATTTCCTCTAAACAATATCCAAATTCTTCTTTCTCATCGCATTAGTGTAATGCATATACAGTTCAATTTTCAAAGGAAGGACTTTTTTTTTAAGAAAATACAAACATAATATAGTATAACGTTATCATTGTTGATCGAAAAATATAAGTGTTATTTTATAGATAGGCCTACTCTATCGATAATATCTATCAAAAGTTACAGTTTTAAATCATATAAAATGACTTGAAGTTTAAATACGTGAAAGTAAAGTTTTAACAGCTTCAGGGGCTGATTGTTCAAAGGCGTCACTCTGGTGTTAGAATAACCTGCCAAATATGAGGGAGATTTGGGTTCGAATCTCGGTCGGGTGAACTGGGGGGTCTCCTAAGATGGTTTTACACTCTCCCTACACGCAAATATGGGTTCATTCCCTCTAAATTCAATTTTCTCAATCTCAAACCCATTAGCGTAATTAGTACTTAAGCGTATAACCCGAACGTGTAGTAAGACGTGGTACTAAATAAAAAAACTTTTCTGGACGTTGGTTAAGGCCGTTCCTATGACAATTGTACTGTAGCATGGGCCAGTAGACACGAAGCAAAAACAAACAAAAAATACCCATCTAGTCCAACAAAAACTAAAAAACGAGTGATGTAAAAATACCTGAATAACGATATGAGCCTGCTTATCTCAACGTAAATAGCATCGGCGCTCTGAACCCAAGGTACCGCATTTGATTCCCTTGCAAAGGTATTAGTTGTGAAAATATATTTTATTTGTGAGTGGACACTATCAATACCAATATAAACCAATATAGAATAAGCTATGTTTAACCAATAATAACTTTACAATTCTTATATACGTAAAAAAACAAGTGTAATTATGTTTGTGTCGGTGACTTGACGGTCTAGGGGTAAGGTGTCGGACTTCTGTGCTGGGGGTCCGGGGTTCAAGCCTTGGTCCTTGCACAAATTTATCTGATTGCCAAACCCTTCCTTCACCTCTGTGTGTGACGTGTATTAATCACAACTTGTGAATATGTGGAATGTCAGGGCTCCACCGTGGTTCGGATTCCACGTTAAACATTAGGTCCTGTAGGTGACCTGGTGGTTTAGGGGTAAGGTGTCAGACTTCTATGCTGGAGGCCGGAGTTCGATCCCCGGTCCCGGCACAGATTTATCTGATTTCCAAACCCTTCCTTCACCTCTGACAAGATGTGTATTAATCACAACTTGTGAAATGTGTGGAATGCCAGGCCTCCACCGTGGTTCGGATTCCACGTTAAATTGTAGTCCTCCATTTCATCTCACAATCACCCTACCATTACACATTAGCGTACGTGCGTATAACCCGAACGGGTAGTAAGATGCGCTGCTAATAATAATAATAATATAATAATAATAATAATAATGTTTGTGTCTGTGGAAGTTATCATTGGCTCAGTTTTATTATTGTTAATGAAAATTGACCCAAATATTAATTTTAACAAAACAAAGATGCATTTTAGTACTAAGAAATTAAAAAATTAAATTATTCAAAATATATGCCAAGTGAGAAGAAAGGTAAGAAAAGGAATTAGCTTGAAATTTCTCCAAAACTATTAGAAAATATATTTTTCAGAACGGAAGAAAACTTAAATTTGGCAAATTGTTGAAAAGGCTCCCCCCAGATAACATAAAAAAAAAAAAGGAGTCCGGGAAATATTATTTAAAATGGGATACATAACGCTGCTGAATTATCGAAGGATAAGCTATCCTCTATACAAAAGTGACATAATAATTAAAATAAACAACTTCTGGGGAAATAGTTTGGTAAACCATAATGCTAATTTATTCCATATGTATATATATTAGTATATTTTTCATTTAAATATGTTATAGTCCTCGAATTAATAATGAGGTTATTCTATTATTTCAAATGAGCACAAGCTCCTTAGTGAAGACAGGCTTTATATATTATTAGGGTTATACAGCGCATTTTAATAAAAAAAAATTATGTCGCTTTTGTATAGGGGATAGCGTATCCTTCCGCGTTTTACTGCCCGTTCGGGTTATACGCTTCAAGTACTAATTACGCTAATTGGTTAGGAATAGGTAAGGTTGAATTAGAGTAACCGAACCCGCATTTGCGTGGAGGGATAGTGGAAAACCATTTAGGAACATCCACCCCAGTTCACCCAGCTGAGGTTCGAACCTCGATCTCCCCGTCCTCAGCAGTCGAGCTCAACACGACTAGCGCGTTAGCCAAACTATGTCACCGAGGCGGGTCAGGGCATTTTAAATAGTACCAGTTAATAACATAGAAATGTTGATCAAACAAACAAATTAATATAACAGAAATGTCCACGGTAAGGGGCCGTCCTTGAATTAAGTAAGGTTTAGTTTTCATTATGCTATACCCCTCCTCCCCCCACCCGACTTTACCAACTTATTGTGTCGTAAGATACAACCCCCCACCTGATAACCTACGCGGTACTAACCATTAATTATGTTAACCTTTGACTTCACAATTCTTTGAATCCGCTCCACTAATGTTAACGAAATAATGTAATGCTACCTCATTTCTCACGTCAAGATTTCCCCTCAGTTTGATTATTCTGTGTATTTAACTCGTAGCTAATTAATTTATACAGCGGCGGGCGGCGGGTCTTTTCCTTGCAAAGTGGAATTGAGTGAACCCCCGTGAGGTTCCCAGAACTCAGTGGAGTGTATCCTAGTGTGAATGTGTACAGGGTTTGGATCCCCGTGTGGTCAGTCTCATGGGGGTGGGGTTGAGTGGCGATAGGAATGGTTGCATAGTCCTGTGTTCGCAAGGGGCGGGGTGAGAAAATCCATTAGTTTCACTCATCGTCCTGCTATCTCAGTGTCCGACTCTATTTGAGAGGCTAAATGGTAGAGTGACACACAAGACATTTCCAAGATGTTATTCAACAACTCATATTTAAATGTATGTTTGATAGATGTTATTAATTGTAAGAAATACATAGAGGCTTAAAACACTAATTCAATCCTTCCATTATATTTTTTTTCTGAAATAATTCTATGAATAGAATACATGCGTACCATAATTTATACTGGTATAGGATTAAAGCATATTTTCAAAATATCCCTTGTGTAGTTATTACCCCAAACACTTGGATTCTGTCTCTCTCCCGACACCGCAATCCATTAGTCTCTCACTCTCTGTTTCTGTCGCATTCCTCCCCAAAACACCGCCACTAGCTCTCTGTTTTCAAGTTTCCAATTTGCACTGAAATAACACATTACTCTACCGCCGTCGCCGCCTGCCTCCCCCTCCCCTCTGTCTGTCCGCTCGTCTGTCTGTCTGTCTGCATGCGTACACGCGCCTGCCCATCCCTACAGATTGCGTCTTCCGATCAATGTTTAGTTTCAAACTCTTACGTGTGTTGATCATGATATTTGGAAATTCAGATGTGTTTTACAAGTGATGCATTATTTTAACTATGAATAACATACTGGTGCATTGGTTTTTTAATTCACAAATAGAACTCAAGAGGGGGAACCGAGGTACTGTGGGACATAAAAAAAACTTATTATTATTATTATTAGCACCGCGTCTTACTACCCGTTCGGGTTATACGCACTTACGCTAATGTGTAATGGTAGGATCACAAGATGTCTTGTCAGAGGTGAAGGAAGGGTTTGGTAATCAGATAAATGTTTGCCGGGACCGAGGATTGAACCCCGGCTGCCAGCATAGAAGTCTGACACCTTACCCCTAGACCGCCAGGTCACAAAAAAACAACCTAGGATGTGTTTGTTTTTGTCTTAACTTTGTCACCCGTTCGCGTTATATTCATATGTACTAACTACGATAATGTTTTATAGAGATGAGGAAGGTCTAATTCAGGAGAAGTGTGTCAGGATTTGAACCCCGATAAGGCCGTCATCGATTGCGAGAGTGATGCCTTAGGCCATTCGACCACCGAAGCAGGTTTGTGAGTCATTGTTCAAAGTATAAGAAATAACATAATTAGAAGGTCATTTTAGTTTTACTATGAATTTTTTCTTTTACATTATTTAAACATTAAAGAGTCCTTTTATGCACCCCGGATTGTCGCCGTACGCCCGACGACATGATGACGCCGCGTTCACTTTATGCAAACGCGGCAGTAAAATTTACTGCCGCGTTTTGAAAAACATGTCGTCGTGGTCTAGATAACGCCGGACCCCCCTACGTCTTGAAAGTATATCAGGCTATATGCAAAATTACCATACAATTTATGCAAACACGGCGTTTCATGTCGCCTGTTGGAAAAAACAAAAGGGCGGCCAACCTCGCCTCATCAACACTGTACACCCTGTTTCAATAATAAATACCCCTCCTTATACGGTATATTTTTTTATAAAACATAATCTTATTAGCTATATATATATATCTCTCTCTCTCTCTCTCTCTCTATATATATATATATAAGC